>JBBMJZ010413106.1:9106806-9122364 GCA_037833815.1 Zingiber zerumbet | reverse complement strand
TTGTGGGCCCCATCACTTTATGTGTCTATCATTGAGCTTTTCATTGAGATTTTTTCATTGAGCAAATCATTTCTCAAAACATAATTAGCCAGGATTGCAATTTGTCAACACGGAAACATGTAGATGTCTTTGGCATGAAAAATACATTGTCTAATGATTTGTTAATGCATAGATTTATTCAAAAAAAAAAATTATCTGACTTTAGGTTGTAAACTATATTAATTGAACTCGGGTAATAGTATCTGACATGCATGTATGGTCCAAGAGCCTATGTGCAGTATGTAAAAGGTAGTAAGGATCTATTTGTAATATTTTTTTGTCATAATACATATATAAACATAGAGGCTACCTAGAGGTTCTTATGAGGAACATTTCCCTGTAACATTGGTATTGGAGCCGAAGCCGGAATCTGGATCTCGTCATTTGTTTCTATTCTCCTCATCCATGTGCTCCTCTTTTTCTATTGCCCAATCCGTGTTGTTCATCTACAGTGAGAAACCATTTGCTTTGCTACTTCTTTCATCCCACTAAGGACTACGATCCACTGCACCACATCTATCCCGTGTTTGTTGCTCTACGTCTTTACTTGTACTCATGCATGTCCCCTTTGTTTTTTGGGTGATATTATTCTTACTGCATATTATCTCATTAAACCAAATATCATCCTTCACTCTTTGAAAGCAAATTGCCTTTGCTATTCTCTTTCTACAATTTGTTAAATAACATTTTTGTTCACCTAGTATTGTCATGATAAGTTATCACGAGTCTTTAAATGCACTTTCTTTGTTCATCTAGTATTGTCATGATAATCTACTTCAAGAACTATTTTTCTTTTGTTATCCAGATTTTTATCCTTTTGGATGTGACCTTTATATATCCTACTCCTTTCTTTTCATCTATATTTTTTTATGAGCCACTTCAGGACAATTTTCCTCTACCTACCCCATCATGCCTCTCTATAGATGTGATGCCTACACCTAAGGACCTTCCATCATCTTCTCTTGATTCACCACTTGATCCTTTTGTTGTTGTTGACCCATCATTTGGGGCACCCCTTGTGGGTGTATAGTAAATGAATGTGCCTTGGAGACACTCAAGTAGCTCCCTAGGATTCTACCACTCTCCAACTGCCAATTGTTGTCCCGGATCCCTCTTTAATTTGTACATTCTCATTGTCTTTCAAAAGGTACTCGAAAGTATTTCACTTCTCATCCATTTACTTGCTTTATATCCTATGCATTTTATCACCCAATACTCAACCTCCAGAGCCTATGCCATCATCATTAGGAGACATCTACAAGGATTCTAAGTTACCTGGAAGGTACTCCTGGGAAATATATCATAATTTCATAATCAAGATCATCTTCAGGTCATTGGGTACTCTAATACAAATCGAGGCAAGTTTTCCTACAATAGACAATTTATACCTACTTATTACATTCTCTTAGGAAGTAGAGGAATAAGAAGCAAATAATGGTGGCTAGAAATAGTGCTGAGGAGAAATATAGGGTCATCACTTATCAGCATGCAAGTTTAATTAGGTTAAGCATGTGATGACCAAGATAGAATATGCCCTGTAAAACCAATGAAGTTTTTTACTGTGACAATCAAGTTGCAATGCATATAGCCTTGAATCTTGAGTTCAATGTATTCAATGAGAGGATAAAGTATATAAAGATTGATTGCCATTTTATTAGAGAGTTCAATCTAATGAGATCATCTCTTTTGCTAGTTTTAACAATCACTTAGACTTCTCGACCAAATTGTTAAGAGGGCCTAGAGTTGCATATATTTGTAATTAGATAGATTTCTACAATGCCCAAGGTGGAGTATTATATGGGCCATGAATTTATGTGCAAATATGTAAAGGGAAAATGACTTATTTATAATGTTCATTATTGTCATATTACATGTATAAAGGTAGAGGAGACTATTTAGAGTTCCTTACAGAGAACATTTCCCGTAGTAGATTAGTTAAAATCTATTAATAAGGACAATTGGGATGTTGCCAAGTTGGTATCATGTAGGTATCCACATTGAGAGTGAATGTTGGAGTATCAAGTGTCTAGCACAATATTGAGGGATTAGATATTTATTCTGAGTTAGGTTGCAAGTCATTGCTGCTGCCCACAATTTCCACCAAGTCCACGCATCGCCTAAACTTTTTAGGGTTTAGGTCCTAATGATATCTAGAATGCTTGGGGATTTGAATTTGATTTTCTTTTTTTTTTTTTTTTGCATGAGTTGGAGATGCACTTGGCTTCCCACTAGTTCCAATCCATCTTTCAGTTGGCATCACATTATAAAGAGTTTCCTACATCTTGAGATGCTCAACTACTGCAAATCACAATTCTTATTCATATTTTTTTAAAAAAAAAACTACTACACGGAAATAACTTCAAGCTGAAATATCATGAGCTACAGATGATTCTTTTGAAAAGCAATGGTCTCTCATAAATTAGAAATACAAATGCAAGATATATCGACAGACAACAGTGAATTTGTGAATGCTTTCCTAATGTACTTGAGGTTTAGCCTTCAAAGCACTATGCAAGAGCAAAAAGATGTTTAGTAACTACATTCTCAAAACTAATATAGGGAAGCAGAGATTAAATGGAAGATAGCATGGTGGATATGAAAAATAGTGTTTTTTAAAGCCGATTTAAAAAGTACACGTCAAACAAACTTGTAAATTGGATGTAGAAATGATTTCCCAAAGTACTTTCATAAGCACATTCGAAATACTTTGGGAGTAATAAGGTGTTTAGCAAATAGATTCTAAAAGCATTTTATCTCAATGCATGCCTTCCCAAGATCGTTTCCATTTTTAGATAATAATTCTGAAATACACAAAATTTCCAACAAAAATGATCATGTATATTAAATTATTAATTTTGCCAAGGCTCCTCTTCCCCGGGACTCCATTGGCAGGAGTTTCGCACACCGCCCTTTTTAACTAATAATGTATTAATATTTAATAAGTACAATTTTGATATAATGATAACAGGGAATTAGCACAAACACCATGATAAATAGTACTTATCAGATTAATAATGATTTCTTAAATTAACATATTAGTAACATATTGGTAGCAGCTCGAAGATAACAAAAAAAGTTCCCGTGTCACTAGAAGATGGATGTAGTGATAGATCATGCTTGGGAAATAAATACATAAAAGAAAAGTAAAATTGCATTTCAAATAAAAAATGGATAAGAAGATGAACGAAAGGATACTAGAAGCTCCGGATCGTCTAATTGTCTCTTCTAAAGTTTTAAGTCTGTCCTCATTCAACTCACATGCTATGATTTTACCCTGCCCTTTCATAAGTGCAGCAAGATGGGCGGTTTTGTTTCCAGGAGCCGCACAAGCATCAAGAACCTTCACAAGCAGAACATAATTGACCCTTATAAGAGTATCATTTCACAATAGAAAATGAAAATATAAATAATCACTGGAGTAATATCTTATTTGTCATATTGTAATCTAAAATGAATCAATAGACACATTCCAATTGAAGCAATCTCATATGAACTTGTTGGGTAGTTGGCATGAAGAACAGGTCAACAGATATCAAGCTACTATCTTACTTCAAAAAAGAATCAGCAATGATGAGAGATTGCTAAGTTTACAACAAGCACACATAGATGAACAATCTATTTATGAATTATGACTATTATAAATACGTAATATGTAGCATTTCTTTTGATCACATCCGTAAATCATTTTTCCAAACCAACGGAGAGAGAAAATTAGAAATTGATATGGTATTCAATCAAGAGTCATGCAAGTTAAGAATTCAAATTAAACATTTGCATTAGATTAGTAAAATTATCATACCTTCCAGCCTGGTATAGGATTTAAAGCAACTGCCACCATCGAGCTTGCTTTTCCCTGAGAGAATGTGAGAAAACTAAAAGAATAAATCTAATTAACTACCCATGCAAGGCGCTAAAAAGATGGAGAAAGAAATATTGAAGATATAAAAAGAATGAAGCAATCACAGCTAACGTTTTTAGCTCATCAACACTGAAGTCCACTAGCTGGTTTTAA
Organism: Zingiber zerumbet; assembly: GCA_037833815.1. Lineage (NCBI taxonomy): Eukaryota > Viridiplantae > Streptophyta > Magnoliopsida > Zingiberales > Zingiberaceae > Zingiber > Zingiber zerumbet. Next base: position 9,118,313 of record JBBMJZ010413106.1, on the reverse strand, counting down.
CATAGGATTAGTTCAAACAACAATTTCATTTCTTCTCTTAGTTCAACAGATTCCAGATGAATCTAATCATATGTGATAGACACATTTGTGGCAACAAAAATACAAATACATTTCATGTTGGTTGTTGTAAGTTGTAACTCTACTAACTGTAACTGCAGGTTAAACGAACAGTACAACAAGAAACAATTATCAAGCGTTTATGCTACTAAGTGTAGTCAGTTATATGAATCCTCCTACACCATTGAGCTTGATCCTCGAGTATATCCTCATTTATATTTAAATGAATTTTATCTTGTTCATCGTCGCTAAGTATTCAAACAATTGATAATATCACTGTTGGTATATCACCTCATATTGTGTGTTCCACATCAGATACACGGGCGCAACACACATATGCTGGCCCAGGCCTTTAATGGATAGTCAAAATGCTGAGAACACCCTTCTTACTGTCCATCCATGAATGGCAAAAAAATAGCCTTGAAGTATATTTAAGTTCACATATATTACCAAAATAGCATTCTCATGGCAGCTGTACTTCATTTGGTTCTTTTACTTGTTCTCTGTATAGCAGTTCATGTATTGTAGCTGATGCTATAAAAGGGGAATCGAGACTCACGTTGTTGTTGTTGTACTCTCCATAGTTGTATCATTAACAATATATATCTGTATACATGTGTGTATATACATTAGTTTTTAGCTGTGATGCTTCTGGAAACAGCCTCTTGCAAAAAAACAGGGTAAGGCTGCGTACAATGGATCCTTCCCCGGGACCCCGTATGGCGGGAGCTTCGTGCACCGGGCTGCCCTTATTACCTATAGTCGCATGATTACTTTCATGAGAATTGTTGTCTTCATTGCCTAAGATCCAATAATGATGTAACCAAATCCGTTATAGTTTGCTTATGTCTATCTTTTGTTAGACTGCATTTGAGTTTGTATATTTAATTGTTTTGTAGCTTTGCATAGAACTCAATGAAGGGGTAAGATTCATTTATGATGATATTTAATTCTTTTGTACACCTTATTGCTTTTATGCTTGTCTTTCGTGATTGTTGCTAGTTGCATCTCTGATTGATTTTTTTATACTGCAGCTGGTCCCAACTCTTGGAAACCCTCCCACTCCCAAATGTAAGAATGGGATAAATCAGCTATTATATCAATACATTCTATATAATCAAACTCGAGTTGCTCTCCTTTCTGGTGTTTGGTATCATGATAATGTAGACACGTCATTCTCTACCACATTCTTTTAGCTATTATAAACTTGTGCAGTTCGTTGCACAAGTTTTGTTCTTCCTGTTTTCCATCATATCTTTACAATCTTTATTGCAAGTGCAGATTAAGTGGATATGCCCAACTGCCCCTACCAGGCCTGTAGCAATTTTTGGTGGATTTCCATCAACTGCTTGTAAGTTGACTAGATTATCTGTACTATTAAATCTTGATTTGTTTCTCTTAAATATCAATTAGCTTTTATGGTTGGTAAGCAAAATCATACTATTGTAATACAATGGCTAAGTTATTTATTGTTTCCTAGGGTTTGATGTTCAAGATCTGTCAGAGAATGGTCCTGATGATGTTGATGGATTGGATGCCTCAGCTGCTCATGTTGCAAATTTGTTATCTACGGAGCCTGCTGATAGTAAGTTTCTGTGGAAGCAAGCATATTAAAAGGTGTCAATACACCATGCGAATTTGTTGGAACGTTTTGCCTTTTTCTCTGTCATTTTTCCCAACTTGTCATTGATTATACGGAAAGAATCAAACCAAATATGCACTAGAAATCAAGTTTTGCCACATGCTTCAAGCGGTACAAGTTGAGATGAAAGTCTACAGCAGCATCTTACTCCTGCAAGCAATAAATTCATAACTCCTACACTTGTTCTTCGGAACACTTTCCAACTTGTGATTCTTTATGTGCAATAAACTTTGGAACTAATGGCTAAACACTGTTATAGGTAGCTTATGCATTTGATTAATTAGAATTAATAATGTATGTGCTTTTTTGAGTTGCAATTGCAGTCAAACTTGGTGTTGGTGGCTTTAGTATGGGTGCTGCTACTGTTCTCTACTCCGCAACCTGCTATGCTCATGGAAGATATGGAAATGGCAAGCCATACCCCGTCAATCTAAGTGCAGTTGTTGGTTTAAGTGGTTGGCTTCCATGTGCCAGGTATCTTTAAAACAAAGGCAATTCTTGTAATGTGATTGCTTGTACTTTCATTTTTGAATCCAGAGAGATCTGTTTTCCAATGACATTATAATTCTTTAGGAGCTTGAACAACAAATTGGAAGGTTCTCAAGATGCTGCAAGACGTGCATCATCTTTGCCTATTTTTCTATGCCATGGAAAAGGTACCATGTTCTCATGCAAATTAGCTTCGTACCTCATGTGAAATGTTCTTCGAGTTCCATCTTCTATGTATAGATTGTATTTGTTGGGTTTGGTGAAATAGAATAGATGTACATAGGAACTGCATATGGTATAAAGATACAACGCCACATCTTATTATCCACCTAACCATAGGAATGTAGTTTGTGGATCGAAACCATTGAATTTGAAACTCCTAATGCTGTGACTAGTAGGAAGGAAAGGAGAGAAGGATAGGAAGCCATGAGATTGATTATGTGGTGATGAGGTGAAAAGGAATGAAAGGACCAAATGCTATCAATTTTCATCGCCTTCTCAGAGTCCAATTCATCTTCTTCTGGTATCCATCACACAGGGATGCTTGTCACCTCATGGACCAATCCCTCAAGGTCCACATTGGATATCATCAGCAACAAGCATCATACTGTGCCATGGTTATTCATGGTCTTCGTGTCCATTGATAGCCATACTTGGACAGTTGCAAAATTGTCCCCCTCCCAAGTAATCATAGCCGCATTGTCTTTGAAATGGACTGAAGTTTTAGAAGTCACATCTGATTCTCTGACCAACAAAAGAAATCTAAACTACAATTTTTCTGCATTGCAGTTATTTGTATAACTTATGTCATTTTACCATGATACGATACTCCAGGAGATGATGTAGTGCAATTCAAACATGGCGAGAAATCAGCTCAGGTTTTGAAGTCAGGCTTTGAGAATGCCACTTTCAAAGCATACAATGGGTCAGTGACTATGTTCTTGCAGAACCACTTTCTGTTCAGTTGATGAAATAGCTTATACGCATGATAGTCACAATAATTTGCTGCGTACAGGCTCGGCCACTATACTGTCCCTGCTGAGATGGATGATGTCTGCAAATTTCTCACCACGACGCTGGGTCTCGATGGGTCGCAATCGTAACCAAGAACAATCATGCCGGATACCACCTTGGAGTGAAAATAAGTTGGTATAGTCCAATAGAATATTACATTGCTAATTTTATATGTTTGGTTTTGGGGCTTCTTGTGGTAATTGTGTTTTCATTGGAGAGTTTGAACATTTAGCACCAACTACTCTTTTTGAGATCACTTAATTCTTATGGGCTATAAGGGGTGGTGGTTTATCATGTCCTTTTTAATTCAAGCATCATGTTTTACTTTTGGTGTGTTGTAACATTCTTGTTGACATGCATGTTTCATCTTGAATTCCTTGTTTGAGTTTTATGGTTATTCTTGGCCAATCATAATGCACATATATCCAGTCAATTTGTCGTGGGTGTTTCAATCTTGCGATGTACGATGATATACTTTCCAACAAAGTTGACTAAGGGCATTTTTAATAGTTAAATTTCTAAATGAGGTTTTTTATAGCCTCTAGTATGTCATATCAATGTCTTATAAAAAATGAAAAACCTTTTATTTTCTCTATAATTTGTAGATCTTGCACTATAAATCATAAAACTCTTTATATTACATATCATAATATAACATAATTTTATCATTAATTACGTGCTTTATTTTGAAGAGAAAGTTTAAGAGAAAAAAAGTTAGATTTAAGTTTTCAATACGGTTCTTTTAACTATAAACCTTATTTTTATAATGATTTAAGTTTTTTTATTGAGATTTTTTTATTTTACAAACTTTTGTAAAATTTGTATTGAAGATACTCTAAGATGTGAGATTATTTCGTATCTCTATGTTTAAGAATGATGCTAAATTTATTCCACGAATACTCAATTAGTCCAAAGATGATTTATTATAATAGAATAAGGGATTAATTTTTGAGGGACATATGAGCTAACTTAGTGGATAAGGGATATGTTGATCTTTTACTATGACTTTGAATGATTGCCCGTATATTGCACGAGTTTTCTTGTTCTTTTCAAATAAACATCTAATTTTGGCAAATTTAGACATGATTTTTTAAAGCATCTGTGCATATGGTGAGTATTTATTGCATTTCTCATTTGTAGAAAGAGTATTTATCATCTTCTCTCTTTAGTTTCATCAAGTAATATAATGTTATATGTATATTTGTAAAATTTTACCTTTTCCATTTAGATAATATTATTTTATTTTCTTGTTTACTTCTCCCTTCGGTTTTCCCTTCCTTCACCCTGCCGTTCCCCCTTCCCTCTTTTGGACGGATTCCGTTGAATAAACTAAACGCCGTTACGGCCTCTCCCACGTTTACTCCTACCACTTTACGCACCCTTTCGTCTTCCGCATCCTTCCTTCTTTATATAGTAAGCTTTCTCTTCCTGCTCCCTCACTCGCTCCTCTCCTCTTCCTCTTCTCTTCCTCGTCGTCGTCGTTCCGATGGAGCCGCCTCCGCCCAGACGACGACTCTCGGATGATCCTCCGCCGCAACGGCAAGCATTCTCCACGTTTCCGGCCGCAAACACGCCCCCTGCTCCGATTTCATCGGACATGTGTCTCCCTCCGAGCCTCTCCCCCTCGAACGGTTCCTTCTACAAAACCCGCCTCTGCCATAAGTTTATCGCCACGGGGACCTGCCCGTACGGCGATTCTTGCACCTTCGCGCACGGCTCCAGCGACCTCCGCCAGCCACCGCCCCACTGGGAGGATATCTCGCGGCCACACCGGGGCGGAAGGACCTACCGGGATTCCTCCTATGGTGATGGAGGAAATGCGAGTGGGTTGCATCGCTCGAAGGGCGCCGGTGGATTTGGCCCCTTCGGCAGGAACCACAGCGTGCCGAGGAGATCGGATTCGAGGTCCAGAAGCGATTGGGAAATCGCCGGACGCTACTCCAATAGGCATGGTTTCGCAGGTACCCTACTCAAATTGGAATTTAGCGATATCTTCAGTGGCTTCCATTGCTCTGCTGTTCTTGTTTGCTTTTCCTTTTCAGCAAATGAAATTCTATTTCCATGATTTGTCAATGCGCTGTCTGATACATTGCTCTGTGCTATTGTGCGTTTAGCAAATTAGGAGTAAATTGAGATTTCTAGGTTATTTCTTCACGAAGAAGTGTGTTTGCACTTCTTGGTTGAGAGTTTGGGATTGGAGAAGTGACAGTTAATATACTTGAAGAACATGCTGTCTTGATACATTGTGTTGTAACCCTAAAATTCATTTATTGAATGGGAGAGGAGACAATGGCCATCAATGAAACAACAGATTAGTCACTAGAATCCAGAAACTTAAAGCCTCACGTTTTGATGATCATGAATAGAGCATAAATAAAGATTTGTTTCAGTTTTTCAGCCATATGAGAATACAATGTGTAGGGTAGGGGTGTCAAAAATGAATCCGACCACGACCTGATCCGAGTTTGACCCGAAAAAAATTGGATTTGGGTTGGGGGTTTTCGAGTTTGGGTTGGATATTTTCGGGTTAGATATTTTTGGGTCGGGTTTGGGATGACTTGAATTTAAGTTTTAGTGGGTTTTTTTTTGTGTTAAATTAAATTTTATTTTGAAAATTAAGATGTTTTTATATATATCAATATCAATGTTTGTATGATAATAATGGAGTATTGAGATAAAAGTGAATAATTATAGGAAAAATACAAAAACAACAGCCAAGTCTTTTCCCACTAATTGGAGTCGGCTAAATTATAGGGAAAATAGTAAAAAAAGAAAGTCTTTTATAATCGGGTTATTCGGGTCGGATTGGGTTTTAGGGTTTTTGGGTTGTATTCATATTCCGGTTCGGATCGGATTTGGGTTGAAATTTTTTATATATATTTTTTTCAACCGAACCAGAACCTGACCCGACCCACCACTGTAGGCATTGTTTACCATTTAGTATTGAGATGTGACAAGATATTGCATGTTAAATTTGTGTATCACCATCAAAGCTTTAAACATATCATGTACTTATATTTCATCTCTGAGAAACTACAAGAAGTGAAACCTATTCAAGGATCTAGATGATAGTTTTTCAAAATTGTTTCATCAAAAATGAATGATTAAAGTTGTTGTTGTGTGACCTAGAGGTCATGAGTTTTAGTCTCAGAAATAGCTTTTTGCAAAGCAAGATAAGACTGTACAATAGGCTCTTCCTCATGACCCTGCATTAGCGGAAACTTTGTGCATTGAGCTACCCTTTTAAAATTGATGATTAACATGTATAGTTTGCATAGACACATTCTTAGGTTTAAAAGAGTCATTAAGTTTACATGAATATATTGAGCAGCTAATCTTTAGGACCAAATTAACTAGTAAGCTTTTCCACTGTTACATCGAAAACTATGTTTGCTTACTAGTAGAATTGCTACTTGGGATGTTTATGGTTGATATGCCATCACACTTTCTGGCCCATGGAAACACTTGATTAATCAGATTTATTCTTCTCTAAAAGATTCAGCATTCTCCTAGGTTCAATGCATACAATTGGCTACTCAAGTTCCTCGTTTTTAGAATAATGCATCTCCTGTTTCAGAACATTCACTTGCAAACCATAAAGAGCATTTTTTCCTTCAGCCTTATGCATCTCAAAACTATAAACTGTTCACAATGTGGATGATGCTGACCTGACTAACTCCTTTGTAGACCCGCCTAACCTTTTCTTTATGGTAATGACTTCTTGGCACACCAAATTTATAATGCAGCTAAACATTGAAATGTATAAGGTATCTGGATGGGCCTCCTGAGAAAGTTAAGTACAAAATGTCCTTGTCAATTAAACTCTAGATTAAGTTTTACTCCAAAAGTTTAGGTTTTATTCTCCTCTTTATAGTTCAATGACATCTCAACTAATAAACATGTACACCGATATACAAGGAGAATATGTTTTTTTTTTTTGTACATCCTTGCCATGGTTTTAATTGAACACTTTCCATCACATTAACTTTCAGCAAGATGCTAGAATATGTTATGTCTGTCCATTGTCAATGTGGATGTTGCATCTTGCAATCCTTCCGTTTCATATTCTATAAGAAACCTTCATGCTCTTATCATTCATCTTGATTTGAGATCCTTTTCCCCCCACTTTGTATCATGTTATTATTTTTGGCAGAGTCGAAGTTTGAGGTGGATATGAACTCTGGAGGGCTCCCAACATCTACGAATGGTGATCTAGATCCTGCTCTTGCAGGGACAGAAACAGTTTCTAGTTCACAAAATTCGAGAAAGTGGTTCCCAAAACTGGAGGGGATCAAGAAGCTGAATGGCATTTATGCAGATTGGATCGACTAGACAAACAATTTTAGCCTTTTTTTGTTGAGGCATGTAGTATAGAATAATTGCTGAGACAGTTGATGAATCATAGTTAACTGGTGGGTTTTTTTTTTCCTTCCAACTAGTGATATGGTGATACTATAAACTGAAGGATGCTTTGAACATGACATGAAACTTTAGGACAAAAAAGAAAAATTTGCAAATTTTGTGGCATGTGGTGTATAGTAATTGGAGAGACAGTTGAAAGTTAGTTAACTGGTTTTTTTTAATCATTTTCAACAGTTTATGGGATTATATGTTGCCAGGCTACGTTGTTTTTTTTTTAAAGAAATAATATAAGAAAAATTTTCATTTAGCCTTTTATTTTAAACGTATTAACTGTGGAAAAGAAGGTAAAATAATGCAACATAGCAAAAAACACATCAAATATACTCAAGATTTATCTGTTGAAACTCATCTAGGTAACAATACCAAGTTACTCAAGATTGATATAAAATAACGTCTATTGCTCTATTTAACAAAACTATGCTGACCCTTCCCTAAATAATATCAATACGCTCAACTTTCATATAATTCTAATCTAAAATAATAGTTTTTTTGATCAGTAACAACCAATTTACCAGTCATGCTCACATTATTGATCACGTTCCACCGGCAGAATTTAGGAATGCTCCAGTCATGGTATTTCAATTAAAACAAGTAGAAAAGATTACTTACATATTGCTTACTAACGTTGTAAGGCATCAAAAGCATATAAATGAAATGCAGATGTACTTGGGAACACAGACTTGAGAATTTTTTTATGCTACTTGAGAATTTTTCATGTAATGATCACCGTTTACAATGTTAAAAAAGTTTATCTCTTTACAAATGACCGTGGAACCAATGGAGTGATTGGGATCGACTTTTTACCACCAAGATGCGTGCGTCAACTAAGATAAACTCATTTTCAATCTTAAAAAAGGCTATGTATTCAGTTAAAAACTAATTGAATTAATTAAAATTGAATAAATCGAATCTCTTATATTAACCGAACTGTAAATCACAATAGTGCTTAAATTGAATTCATCGTAACTAAATTTTTCACCGGATCATTTTTTATTCGGTTTAACCAAATACAAAATTTTAAAATTGAACCTGAATTAAATAAACCATTTTTTAAAAAAAAATAAAATTCTAAAATAACTAAACTAAATTTTTAAATTCAATCAGTTTAGTCAATTTATTGCGTTTAACCAACTTTTACTTCTCCTAATCTTAATGTTGAACTTTTTCATGAAATTATCATCCTCGAATTTATCCAGGCTGACAATCTGTGATAGTAACAAAATACTTCAATCAGCGACCAAGTCAGCGACCACAAGAGTATGATAAAAATTCAAAGAAAAAAAAAATTGAGCTTGAGGGCTTCCACTAGACATTATCTAAAAATAGTCAAACAACGTGTATATAGGGTCCCATGAATAACCAACAAACCAATGCTTTGGGACTGAACGAGAGAAAGGGGCCCATCCTTTAGCTCCGCCCTCAAATGAAAGGACTCTCCCTCCTCTCCATTATTTCTTCTCCATCTTTCTCTTACCAAGAAGATTCTAGACAACAGAGTTCATGTAGAATGACAAGAAAAGTCTAATTCGTCATTGCATTACAGCTATGTTCAATGCACACCTCCAAAACGCTCCTCTTCAGATCATGAGGCAGTTGACGTGATGCTTTTAGTACCTTAGTCACTTGTTGCTTACTAAGTTCGCTTGATACCTCTGTCCTTTTACAATTCTAGGAACCTAAAAAATTTGAACATTCCAGGGAGGAAAAAAACATTTAAGATTTTCATTGAAGATGTAATCGTCAATGCAACCAACAATTATGTGTAAAAAGAAAATGACCTCCGTTGATCGGTAGGCTGGTTTGGTGTAACTGTCAGCTTGAATGAAGGCATTGATCTAAACTTTAGAAGGTAGTTATACTGATTTTTAAAATACTATACCTTATAGGAATGAGTATTCAGTTAAAATTAAACCGAATTAAATTAATCAAAATTGAATCAACTAAATTTTTCAATAAAAATTGAATAAATGAAATATATTAATTAATTCGGTCAAAAACTGAATTAATCGAATTAACTAAATTGTTTTAGAATAATGAGAGATTTAATTAAAATCGAAATTGATTTTTTTAATAATAATGGAATCATAGAAGATTAACCGATTTGATTTTTTTATTTTACTTTATTTGATTTAACTGAATAATAAATTTTAAATTGAAATCAAAACGAATTAAGTAAAAAATTAATTTTTAATTGGGAGAATTGAAATACCAAATTCTCAAACTAGATTAGTTTGTTTGGTTTAATTGAATTTTTTTATCCTAGACTATAGATTTCTCATTTACATTTTCATTTATGAAAACCTGAAAACCGTGGTGTAATTTACTTTATATAGGAGATTAATTATGGAAATATTAAGTAAAAATAAGATGATGACGTAGAAAGTTGGCTAACCTTTATTCCTTTTTAGAATTTTATCTATGAAAGAGAAAAAAAAACAATCAAAATAAAAGAATGACAACAGGTGAAAATACTAAATTATATCCAATATGAGCGCGAAACATAATACTAGGTGAGACTATTGTTCTATGATCTCCTAATTCTTGAAAATATTCTCTCCTGTCTAAGAATTCTATCTGTTTCAACTCTCCTAAGTTGTTTCACCAGACAATCGGCTCGAGAAATCACGGAGGTTAAGAGTTACTAAGTCCACTACCATTACAGATTTATAAAAAAGAGGTACCAGATATATCTGATAAAGAATATGTCAAACATTAGCATGCATTTGTTATCAACTTTGTATACAAAACAACTTATTGAGAATTAAATTCACTGTTTACTATATTTTAACACGCTTACCTTTATTTTCAACAACGTGTAATCCACCCGAAAAAAATCACTCATCAAGAAAGGACACTAATATATAGAGTGAATGTATAAAGTGTTTGCGTATGAAAATACCAATGTTCAAAGACAACCCCATCTGTTCTGGAAGAAGATTCTAGTAGTACCCCTTCCAGCATTCCATATCTTCACCTATATCAGACACATTACGGAAAGTGGGAGAAAAGAATGACCTTGATAATGTTACATATCTGCAACTGAGAAGCAACAATCCTATGAGAAATCTAGCTATTAGTGTACGAGCTATTAAAAATATAAGGCATGACATAGAGAATAATAAAGTTGGATTTCTTGGTAGAAGAAGGCACAATATTAAGAGCCTGAATGGTCTTATGTGAAGATTCAATCTTTCTGGCATATACGAACTCAGATGATTAGTTATCTGCCTGTGCAACATGATTAATTGTTATTTTGAATTCCTTCTCTTGCCTGATACATTGAAGAGGGAACTCATATAATAATCCATAAGTGCATAATATACTTAAATCACTCTCTCGTGCAACCAAACCTAGTGTTTCCCTTATTTTCTCCAGAGAGTTTTATTGTAAAATCTTTTTCTTTAAAAGGCAAAGGTCCAACAATATACAAACTCATCTGGCCATCATAAATTGATAATCATCCTAAAAGTTCATTGTTGTGGAGGATGACAGGCTCGCTGATTATTCTTCTATTGAGAGCCTTGGATTTAGATATAGGTGATGTTGCAACCTGATCATAAACATAAGCTAAAATAGAACAAATATCTATATAGAAAGCAGAAAATTCTATTTAAAGGTTAATATATTTGTAAACCACTCTTAAAAATAACAAGAATATATTTGTCCCATCGGGACGGTCTAGTGGCTAGCGCATGAGGTGTTGCCACCATGAAGTCTGAGGTTCAAATCTCGGCAAAGCCGAGATAAAATGCCTCCCTTATGTGCTAGTCACTATTCCAAATGCTAATAGCCCGGCTAGTAGCCGTCCGTGATTTACCTCCTCCGTGTTGGCCTTGAGACGGGTTGGCGGGGGCGCTGGGGGCGAGCGTATTCGCCTTTTGCC
>JBBMJZ010413106.1:9046221-9069053 GCA_037833815.1 Zingiber zerumbet | reverse complement strand
CTTTCTCTTGCCTAACTCCACTCACTAGGACTTACAGTTGCCTGGCTCCTCACTAGGACTTCCTAATTGTCTGGCTCCTCACTAAGACTTTTTCTTGCCTAGCTCTACTAGGACTTTCCAATTTACCTAACCTCCAGTTAGGACTTCCATCACTGCCTAAACTCTAGTTAGGACTTCCCAAATGCCTAACCTCAAGTTAGAACTTACCCAGTCAAGTCTCCTGTCAACCCTGACCTACTTGACTTGTCTTCTCATCAACCTGGTCAGCCCTTTGACTATCTCCACACCCAGACGATTGCCTTAACAATATCCATATATTGTCAAATATCAAAACTCAAACATTACGATTCAAGCTTGACCCAATTCAAACTTAGCTAAATTGATCAAACTTGACCTAAGAAACTTCTCTCTTTCTAATGATACTTTTAAAGGATGCCCTTGTCTTGCTTATAGGGTTTGCTCTTCCTCCTCCTTTCGTCGATAAGAACAAAAATAAGGAGTTTTCCATTCATTTAATGTAAAATATTATGCTAGTTTTTTAAGCATTAAATTATTATTTTTGTTACATAAATTAAAAAAGGATCAATTTTATTTTCTCCCCGTTTTAGATGGAATTTTGTTACAATTAGCTTGAATCTTGGAATCTTTTTAAAACATGTTACTGATTTTGATGATTTAAATTTATTTTCAGACTTAAATATTAAAAGAGATAATAAATTTGGAATTTAAAATTCTAATACATAAATAACTTATAGAATTCTATCGACATTACGTCAATACCTATTAGTATATATTAAATAAAACGATTTTTTTAAAAAAATTAAATTAATAAATTTTTAATAATATTTAAATATTCAATAATTTAATAATTTTATTAATTAAATAATTTATCATCAAAATTTTGAATATAACATTTTATTAGTAATTTTACTTCTCAAAAAAATAAAAAAAGATTATTTTTTTAAAAATATGTCTTTTTAAATATTTAAATCTTGTCTGGACCTCTAGAAGAGTTGAGCCTACATGATAGCCTTACATGGTAAAAGGCGATTTGTCCATCTCCCTATATCTCTATCAATTCATTTCTTAATTAATATAGAAAAAATAAATCACGAATAACTATTAATTATTATTAGTGAATGCACTAAAGTATAAAAGATGATAGGTTCAATTGCATCGAATTTCGACCAGGATCCTATATAATAATATTTTATATTTCAATTATCGCATTGGTCCGAGAGGATAAGTTGAGACGGTCCTAATAACTGTTAATTGTATTGCAATTACGATCATGTAAACGCTATAACATGCTATAATGTAATTCCGAATTAAAATTTAGACGGGAGATGTTCGTGTCGTATGTGCCGGCGAAAAGTATTTGTATCATTCCAGAAAAGATGAGACGTTTTTTTTTTCAAAAAAAAATCCATAAAGGACCATTTGTATGCCTTTTCAGTTTTGGCCATAGTTATAAATACCCACATCACGAAGTGAGTTGGGCGATCTCAGCCGTTTGATTGAAACAAACTGTCTTTGACACGAACCATGAAGGGTCTTTCCTCTGCCTATAAAATGCCGCCTCCTTCTAGACTGTCCTCGTCTTCTGCTCTCTGCTCTGCCGTTTGTTCACCCAAATGCTTGCGTGCTAGTTTTTAGGGCTCAGATCTGCGGCGATGGCGGTCGATCTGATGAGCTACGGCAAGGTGGAGGAGCAGATCTCCATTCAGGAAGCCGGCGCCGCAGGACTCCGCTCCATGGAGCACCTCATCCTCCGCCTCTCCGACTGTCGATCACAGCAGCAGCTAGACTGCCGCGAGATCGCCGACGTCACCGTGTCCAATTTCAAGAAGTTCATCTCCGTTCTCAACCGAACTGGGCACGCCCGATTCCGCCGAGGTCCTACCGCGCCGCACCCGACGGTGGCAGAGCCGAAGCAGGTTACTTCTATGGCGGAAACCCTGATCCTCTCCCCCGTACCTCTCCGGACCAAGCCTCCCCGGCATTCCCTGCCGCCTTCGCCACTGCCTACCCAGACACGGACCCTCGACTTCACCAAGCCGATTCACGTCTCGGCGAGCGAGGCGTCGCCGCGGAGCCGGTACAACAAAGAGTGTTTCAACATCTCGGCGACCGCTTCGTTTGTGTCTTTCGTCACCGGCGACGGCAGCGTGCGGAACAGCAGGAGCGATGCTGCGACATCCCTCATCCTCTCCCCGTCCGTTTCCGCCGGCAAGCCGCTGATATCCTTCTCAACGCTCGATCGACGGTGCCACGAGCATGCTCACGCACACTCGGAGCATATCGACGGTCAGTACGCCGTTCCCAGTGAGCAATGCCACTGCTCCAAGAGAAGGTAAATGGAACTTACCCAAAAAACTTCAAGCTCGCAATGTAACACACTTACCCTAATCCGATACTTCCCTAATCCGATTTAAGCAGTAAATCTCGCCTCAAGCGGACGATCCGCGTGCCGGCAGTGAGCGCGAAGGTTTCTGACATTCCCACTGACCAGTATTCGTGGCGCAAGTACGGCCAGAAGCCGATCAAGGGCTCCCCTTACCCCAGGTAATCGCTGACGCCTCCTCATTCTCTGCCATCGCCCGATCTCCAACGAACCGCTAGCCTCCGATCATCGACCTAACATTGACCGCTCTAGCAGGGGCTACTACAAGTGCAACACCCTGCGCGGTTGCCTAGCCAGGAAGCACGTGGAGCGGGCACGCGAAGACCCTTCGATGTTGATCGTAACGTACGAGGGGGAGCACCTCCATTCGGCGGTAGGCGCCGCCGACTCCGTCATCTGAGGTCGTCCCTTCTCACGCAGTCTTCATTCAATGCCCCTGTTCATTTCATCTTCCCCGAAATGAAAAAAAAAAACGAAATGAAAAGGAGAATTTTTATTTTGCCCTGATTTTTTTTTATTTTCAAAATGCCTCGTTGAAAAGAATTGTCGAAATACTTTTGAGAGATTCAAATTCTCAGCATTTTGCTTTCAATCATTTACATTATTATCTATCTAAACTTCATGCATCTGCTACGCTATTTTTCCAGTTAATTAGAGTAACAACAATCTTAGTAATTAGAGAATGAAATAATAACAATTTAAAAAGGTACTTCAAGATTTTTCAAACTATGAGTGTTGTCTTTGAAAGATAATAAACATAACATTTGACAAAGCAACACGTGGGTGTGATTAATTATGGTTTAATGTTTGGTGAAGTGGGTGGGTTTAGTCATTAGGAGTTAATTTAGTGTGGGAATTAAATGGTGCGTGTAGTTAGGTCAAATATCTTATATAGATAGAAGAAGGAAGCTTGCATTAGTCGGGATTATGCAGATAATGGATGATGACATGGCCTTTTAACTTTTACAGATTTTCCTGATGCTCGACTTCTTTTATCAATTGCTTGCTTTGAATGAATGGTTTAGAAATACAATTGCACTAATCCATTGGGGTTATTTATGATAAATTTATTAATATTTGATAACTTTTTTAATCCATTTTGTCCAACCGAATCAACCAAATCAGAAGGCAAGTTAGTCTCAACTCACAACTGGTTCATCTGCTGTTTCTTTGTGAAAACCACTACTTGCAACACGTCGATTCAATAAACAAAGGCTATGACACCACAGTATTTTGACTCGTGCATATATGCCAAGTTTCTCCAAGTTAATGATTGTCCAGGACTCTAAGTTGGTCTTTTATTTATTTAATTAAATGCCTCAATTCTCAACCTCTGTCTTGAAACTACTACAATACATCTAGTGGGTGGAGGTTGGCATCTGAACCTAATTATAGCAATACCGGTATTGGATGATGCTTGTGAGGAAAAAGCCAACTCCCACTTCATTTGCTTTTGAGTGGTTGGCGGGACATGTGCCTTGTTTATTTTGATGACCAAGAAGGTAGCCAAGTTGATTAAAACATCGTGGATAGAGCCAAATGGGCAAATATTCGAATCGAGTTTCGCTCACTTGATTAATTAACATGTTGTTTACTTGCTTGGTTTGATAACTCAGTTAGACCTGGCCCATTAACTTGCCTATTCAACCTCTCATGTTTGCTTAGCTCATTTAATTTGACCATTCCAATTAGCTAATTCTTCAATTTGTTTGATTTGCCTTACTTGTTCTACTTGATCACTCTATTAAGCATAGAATTTGATGGCTCAATTAACTTGATGATGGACATGATTGACTCACCAATAATCTCATTTAAGTGAGATTATTGGTGAGAAAATAATCACCAGGTCTTTTTTGAATCAAATTGTTCATCGACCGCCTTGTAAAGCATCAGTTGGAATTAAAGAAATTTGCTTTGATTTGCGTGCAATAGCTTGGCATCCCGCAAGATGATTCATGTAGAAAGCATGGAATTCAAGGCAACCATACTTTAAATGGTCCGTTTCATTAGTTGTTTATGTATATATTTAGTTGTGCTAATGTAAAACAGCCACGAATGAAATGATTGATTCTAGTTTGATTTTGTCAAAATTTTGTAGCATCTGAACTGTGAGCCCAAGTGAAAGAAACAATTGAAGTGTATCAATTCAACAAAAAACCTGCTTGAGAAAAAGAAAGAGTGAATTGGATGAGTTTGGCTTACTAACTTGCAAGTTTCTGTTGTTTGAGAGTAATCTTGTGGCCTAAACTGAGGGCAATTCTTTGTGTTTTGCTCCTTATCCTGATGTATCCTTTCAAGTTTCCATCAGTGCACTTATGTTCACCAAAGCATCCTCTCCAAACACACTTTGCATACAGGTTAGTGTGGTAACGAAAAACAGTCCCGGTCGAGTGCTGAACTGGAAAAGAAGAATGGAGTTGGAAGACGGTTAGAGATATCGTGGTGTTAACAGCATCCAGGTATCCATTCGTTCTCATCTTGTATACCATCTTGAAATGCATTAAACAAATATGATGCTAGTTTGTAACAAAGATACAAGACAAAAACAAAGGTAAGGCCATAATAATTTTGTGGTGGCAGATATAATAATAATGCTAATACACTGCAACTGTTTGAGAAGACATATATAAGCCTCTGGAAGAACATCTAAATATTTGTATTTGATAATCTAAAAAAAGATGGATGACAAGCATGATTTGACTTTAGAAATGTCAATATTGATATATGATTTGATCAAGATCAAATTGAATACGTGTGCTTCCTATAAAATATCCAACCAAAAATAATGATGGGAGAATATCAAACAACAGAGAGATTTGCATTGCAAGTTGCTGAAAAAGAATGATGTCTTGTCACAAGTTCTGATGCACACATTAAATGGCATTAGGCAGCTCCCTCATCAGCCACACTGTTTCTTGCTGCTTCCACCCACCCACACACTTTAATTTACTTGCCAAACAATTATTAAATTTAAAGTTTTTTTTAGATAATGATGATAATAATAATTGTTGCAGAGCTTCTAGACTTCTTGCACGAGGGCACGGGTGCAAATTAAAGCACCTTCAGCTTCCATCCTTCTGTACAATTCTATATACATATTCTATTTTGTGTTATATTTTTCGATACCAATACGGATTATAAATGTTTATTCTCCCAGTTTTAAACATATATCTCCATTATATAAGTTCAAATAGGTCAGTAAGATATAAGTTAAGTCTAGAATATACATAATGTTTTAATAAAATTATTTATTAATACTATAGAATTAGTATTTTTGTTTGAGTATAGAAGGTGCATATTGATACTGTGAATGGGGAGGGCCCCAAGTGGGGTCCGGAGGTCAACATACCAGTGTAGGTGGCAATCAAAGTCCAAGTTAAGTTAAAGTTTGAGTAACCTGCCTAGTGGGATCTCCCCACACGATCGACCTTCCCTGGGAGTACGCTCCACACTTAGCCAGATGTTCACGAGGCTTTGCTCCCCATCTCATCCCTATCGGCTAATACCGATTGAATATACTCTTGGGAGTTCTGCTCTCCATCTCATTCCGATCGGCTAATGCCGATCGGATATACTCTTAAGTCTCCCACTCCCCACTCAGCCAGATGCTTACGGAGTTCTACTACCCATCTCACCTTGATTAGCTAATGCTGATCGGATATACTCTCAGGGGTCCAGCTCCCCACTCAGTCAGAGGTTCACGAGACTCTGCTCCCCATCTCATCCCGATCGGCTAATGCCAATCAAACATAGTCTCAGGGGCTTAACTTCTTACCCAGCTAGATGCTTATGGGGATCTGCTCCCCCCTTATCTCGATCGGCTAACGCCGATCGGACATACTCCCCGAGGCCTAGCTCCTCGTTGGGATGCTATCATGGCCTAGTCACTTCTCATGAGAAACTGAACTCCCTGTTCTCAGACCCATAATTCTGACTAGCACCCCAATAGGCCTTCCTGCCCATGCGCCCATTTCGCCATTAATACACCACGTCGGTTGGTCAAAGAATCAGAGGATTATATTTTTACATAGATACACAATACCCCCGTATCTACGATGAGATTGCAAGATATGGTGGAAGCATGACAATTAGACAAGTTATTTAGCAATAATGTAATGTCTTATTAAATGTGGAGATCATAAGAGGCATTTTAAAATGAGGTCCCTCTCCGCTGGTGCAAGTACGCGAGTCCACAACTTTTCTTTCATTACTCCACTATTCTTCTTCTTCCCAGGATCTGACTTGATCTTTGGAGTAGCTGCGACAGGGACCTCCTGGTCTGCTTATTGATGGTTTTTCTCCTTTTTCTGCTCTTGCTCGCAAGCATTCCCAATTTGAAATTTTCTTCCGATCAACCTCCAAGTCAGTTCATTGGCAGTCCATTGCTCATCGTTTTCAGACGGGATCACATATAATGGTTATTTTAAAAAAATATAATTGTAATATAAGTTGATCTCTTCACACATCCTTTCAAATGTTATTCTAATCACATTTTGTTAACAGTAAAGTCATATTATATAGCTTGCACTTTGTTGCACCCTATGCATGGCAATAATTGTGTTTCCTTCTCAGCATAGTCATATTATTCAGTTTGAATTTTCTGTAATATCACCTCTCATATCTTTATTTCATCTAATGGAACGATCGAATTTCAACTCTAATATAACAATCAGCATTTGAAACACTCTTTGTAATGTTTTACTTTTGTTGTTGATAGTGTTGCTATATTTTATTTCTATTATTATTCTTGTCCTTGCATTTATATTTTTATTCCTGTGACTGTGCTACGCTTCTGGTTGCTGCGGCAGATTGATTTCTATAGTGAGTTTTTTTTTCCCAAGGAAAAAGAAAAGAAAAGATGGGTATAATTGGAGATGGTGGTGGGTTGGTGTGTGTGGCAAATGATTGAGGAAGATGTGACGAATGGTTTGTGTTTTTAGATTTGGATGGCAGATGATGATGATGATCGGTAGGTTGAAAACGATAGTTGTCAGTTTGAACACTGAATCAAGCAAACAGAACAAAAAAAGAGTTTCCTCTCTGCAAAGGAAAATTATAAAAAAGGAGAAAAATATTGATCCAGGTAATGGTTTGATCTAGAATAAACTTGTTTATTTCTGAAACATGCATGGTTTCGATCATGAAGTCACTAATTAACTATCAATAATATTTGTTAGTAATGAAGATTCACTGAGTAAGATATTGTAGCATATTACATATTATACGATTGACTGCTTCTATGTGATCTGTTGCATTGCCTTATATTACATGTTTTGATTGAACTAGGATGAAACAACATTCTTATCCCTGTGCCTTGTTGAACTAAGTAGGATCACCTGAGGTCATAGCATAAGATCTTATAAATAAATTTGGTGGTCGGCTATAGATTTGCCCTTTTTCACATAACCTAGGAACGGACTATGAGGGGCGTCTAGGATGAGCATAATCATCTTTTACTATAATAAAATCCTATAAATAGCCAACCAAATTACCCCATCCAGTGTTGATTTTGTAAGCGAAGAGGCAATCAAACTGTATCTCCTCAAACTCGACCTTTTCAACAACAAACATATGGAACCACTTACCTGAACTTCGATCACATGCTGACCGAACCACAAACATGATTAACATCTTGTAAAACCCTGCAAATGTTTGGGACATATAGCCTTAGTAAAATACACACACTTTGATATGGACAAAAAAAAAACCAGAGAGAGAGATTGATTATTGGAGTGAATGATGTGGTCAATAAAGTAAACCTGATATCTGAATCATGTATGGAGTTGTACAGGTTACTGACTCCATTCACGTGGAATTTATAATGTGCATATATATATATATATATATATTGTCTCAGTTCACTTGCAGGCAAAAGCACACGAATGCGAATCATGCGAGGGACCCATGCCCCTTTCAGCCGTTGAAGGTTAGTTAATGAAGAGGCGATCACCGAGATTGAACTAACTTAAATCTTGACTGAATCAGAGCATTAAATTGCACTGCGGCTGTCCACAAGATTTGCATTCCAGAAACACCACTTGGCTTCTTAAATAAGCATCCTCGTCGAGATGATTAACATGTGCAGTACCCTGGTTCATATATATTTATATATGTATATAAATGAATGACCTATCAATCAATTCTATGTCATCTCGAGCTCAAAGGGGTAGGAATTCATGAGCCAACAGCCAATTGACATGTGCTGCCAGCAGACGCTCATACAATAACAATCCTAACCAAAATATAGACCTGAACGCCAAAAAAGTAAATGAATTCCAGAAAGTTTTGAAAATGATTTTAAACTCCTCTCCATCCCCTATATATTGCATTATCAAGTTATCTGCATCCTCCAAGCATTGCAAAAGCAGCAGCAGCAGCCAATGGATGTGCTTAAGAAGTGGAAGAAGCTTGCTGTTGTGTCCCTGAAAGGCCTGAAGAACAATGGGGTGCCCAAGGGGTCCCTTGCTGTGTGTGTAGGACCTGAGCTGAAGAGGTATGTGATCCCTACGTGCTACTTGCACCATGAGGCCTTTGGGGTCCTGCTCAGAGGAGCAGAGGAGGAGTACGGATTCGAGCAGGCAGGCGTGCTAAGGATACCCTGCAGCATCGCAGAGTTCGAGAGAGTTCTCGTGAGGGTGGGGAGGAAGGAAGGACTCTGCTATGGGAGTCTGGAGTTTCAGACACAGTTGGCTAAGTGTAATCTCCATGACAAGTTGATGTGCAGATAATTGTCCTGAGTCCTCTTCCTTTTTTTTTCCTAGGAGAGAACTGCAAGTGCTAGTTTAGCAGATGAAACTAAGGACAGGTCCCTACAAGGATTCTGTATTCTGATTATGAAATGTTCTTTTTTGTTCCTTCTTCAGGCAGGCAAACAACAATTTGGAAAAAAAAAAAACACTCCTAAATCTTATAAACAAAACTTTTAACTAAATGAAGAGAAAGATAAGTTTAGGAGCATGTACCTTGTGAAAAATGTGAGTTAGTCTCGAGGGAACTGCATAAACCTGAAACTGAATGAGGGTGGAGGATAAGGTGACCTGAAATTGAATTGTCGAACAATAAGTTTTGTAATTAGAGGTTAAAATTCACTAAAACTCTCCATCTGAGATGATGGATGTTTACAGGAATTTATTGCATTTATTTTGTATACAGGTTACATCTGGAAAAACCGTTTTTTTTTCTTCTATAGTTCTCAGCAAAATGAATATGCGAAAATCCTGTAGAGCTATACCGTATACACAAGGTAAATGTGGGAGCTACTCCTAAAGAAGAGATCCTTATCTTTCCACTCTGTAGAAAATTGACTTTCACATATACCCTCTAGCAGCCTGCAGCCTTTAGGAAGTTGTCGTATGGGCTTGATGCTGGGAGCTTGAGGCACCGGGGTGGGCAACGGAAGTTGATGGATGCTAACGCATTGTGTACAGTGTCGATGTGTTGTCTCTGCATATCTACAAGGTTTTCGTTGAGGAAAGGATTGCCACTCTGCACCCACATGATCAAGCCTTAGCTAAACAAGCAAATAAATAAAGACCTAGAGACAGTTGCCTTTCACTCCCAGAGACAGTTTTAAGTAGTCAACAAATGAATGCTATTGATGCTTACAAAATAAGCATGGGAGAAGTTGCAAATGAAATCTCAGACGGATATTGATAGAGAGGGAGATCAAAGGCCAAACTTTAAAATTCTCTCAAGATCAAACAATTCCTAGATGAGGAGTAAAAGCTAAAGTAGGAGTAAAAGCTAAAATATCAGAAGTTGCAGAAGCAACATCTTGGAAGATGAGGAGAATATATGCAGCATTGGTACTGTTTTAAAAAAAATCCTAGAGAAGCTGAAGAAGAGAATAACATGGTAACTGATCATCTTCATCATGATTTTTTTTTTACTTGCACAAATTAATGGTTTATGAATCCCATTAGTACCTTTCCTGCTTGATCGATATTGGAGTATTGATATGTTTGCACCCCGTATTGGTCCTTAGGGGAGCCAACATCTAAGAAATCTTGTTTCTGTTGTATGTCGGCAAAGACGGACATTTTCTGCTGTTTTCCAGTCATAAGAGCCTGGCAATGATTAGCCATCTCTTTGAATGGTACATCAGAGGTTGTTGATACTGAAAATCTTCCAGTTTGCCATGGTGTCTCCGGGACCTGCACAAACAGCTGCGAGTAAATAATAGAGAGACAATAGTGCACAGCTACCTCTTAAGTGAGAAATCAGGAGATAAGCGTTAGCATCATACTATTTGAAAATGGTTTTTGTCTTAAATAAGGAATTTTTTAGTTTTCCCTCTAACAATTTTGGCGTAGGAGGATCTATATAAACCGATCCAACTTAATGAGGTAAAGGTTTATTTGTTGTTGTTGTTATTGTTGTCTATATAACCAATCCAACTTAGTGAGCTAAAGGTTTAGTTGTTGTTGTTGTTATTGTTGTCTATATAACCAATCCAACTTAGTGAGATAAAGGTTTAGTTGTTGTTGTGCATGATGGTTTAGGTCTCTGGACTAGAAATATCACTAATCTTAAATATTCTCGCATAATAAGAAAGAGTACTGGAGGATGCATTAATGGTAATCATACTGTCTCTAGAAGCTGATCAACACTGAGAAGATTAGATCTGTCATCGGGCAAGCTCGACTTATCTCGCCCAGTTTCAAATGATTCATAAAAGTCCTCATCAACCAAAAGAGTTGCAGGAGTGACCTGCAAAATAAAAATAATGTTTTGATGATGGAGGTTTCAAATGTTGAGGAACCCTAAAACCCCATGAGCTTACATCTTGTGTATTCTCAGTTTCAGACGCAAACCGCAAAAGCTGTCCAGATGATTTCATGAACCGTGGCCCAAGCGGACAAACATCATCAGGCAAGAAATCGAGTAGCAATTGGTTTCTTATGCCGGATTGCTCTGACTGCAGCAACATTTAAAAATCAATGGTGAACTGATAGTGAACAAGTAGTCATGCATCTAAAGACTTGCGATGAATACAGACATCCAATACGGTTGAGAATTACCTCTGATAAATCAGTTAAGCTGTTCATGATCACAGAAACTATGGGCTCTTTAGTCAGGCCTTCTATTCCTTCCACGGCCTGGAGAGATATCAATGCTTTGTTATCATCTTCTTGTGACCCGTAAGCTCCCAATAAATTGTCAAATGTAGTTTTCACAGCTTGAAGTTTGGAGTTTTCAACCAATAGGAGAAATGGATCAACCTGGACAAGGATAGCTATTTATTGGAATTAATAGTTTTATAGTAGTACACAAGGCTAGTTTTGTAGCAATACATCATCAAATATTAATACATCATCGCTCAAATCACATAATATTTCGTCAAATTGAAGTTTATAGAACAATATGAGGAAATTCGTAGCATGATACACTTTAATACAAACCTTACATTTTAAAGTGACTACAAAAGAATTTTTTTTTGGAGTGGCCATCATTTTTTTTTTCTTTACTAATACCAATTAAGCTTTAACGGATTAGTGAGAAATAAGTGTAATTTTAGAATGTAAAACAAAAGGGGGTAAAGAGGCTCGTAAAAGAGAAGTGCAAGTGTGCATACTGTTTTCTCATTGATGGCTGACTGCACAATCGGAATAAGGGGGGCTATGTTGAATGCTTTTGAAGCAAATATGAACATAGCTGTGGATAGAGTAAGAAGGGAACGCCGACGTGATGGCGGTAGTGATCCTACATAAAATCACACCCAAGATCAGCACATTGATTTCTTCTACAACGCTATAATACCATATGGCAATTGTGAAGGGAATAAGATTTTGACATGCAAACAACAATTAGACATAAGAAGTATGGTTGCTTTTCATCATCTTCGTCAACCCCACTAGGTGGAAGAGAATCCTACTATTGACTTCTTTCACTTAATCCAATAACTGAATTTAGAATCATTCAATTTATCACTAATTATAAATTTGAGTGGATGTTAATTGTTCACAAAATATTCAAATACTTCTCAATTTGTCTTCCACATGATTTACTATCTTGGAAGAATAATAGTACTTCTGTGTCTTTGAATGGATCTAACAAGGAATCAGATTCTAGGCTCTCTTCTTCTTGATCATTTAGCATGCAGTTAATCTGAAGAAGTGAATTAACCACTAACATTTTATTGCTTTGTGTAAGTGCTATAAGGCTATCAACTTAAAACACATTACTGAAAAAATGGTTAACCACTAACAGCTATCAGATAGATACATTCCACATCAACCTCTACCATGTGTGAGGGTAGTTTAAATTAGATTAGACGACTAGTCCACAGTCGACCTAAAAGAATACATTGTTGTATTAGAAATTTATATTGTGTACTCCCCTGGACTTTTAATCTCAACAAAACAAATGCATATCTTACCCTCTGCAAGTGAAATGTTTCTTAAAGCAAAGGCAAGCTGAAAACTCCGTGCAAGAGGCTCGTGGATTGATGACTGCGAAATTAGAAATATAAAAAATTAATGGTAGTTCGACAATCAAAGATAGTTTTTTGATGCTAGATTGTGAAACCTTTATAGCTAATGCAGTATCACTTGCAAAGAAACTGTATAGAAAGCACAAATTTGAACGCCTGACCAAACTATGCTACTAGGGCTGTCACAGTCGAGAAAAGTCAAATGCAGAAGATTTTATGTCTATCCTAGACAGAATTCACATGGATAGAACTAAAACTATCTTGATGCAGGACACCAGGAGCTAAATGAATTTGAAAGTACAACTTAATCGTACTTGCAACAAACTAAGAATTTGATTACCTTTGCTCGAGTAAACAACAATGTCAGACTATAAGAATGAGCAATTGCTTCAAAATTTTCTGGGGTGTTTTCAGGAAACATAGCTTGGGCCCAAAATGATGAAAGAAGAAGTGTGATTTGACGACTGCTCAATCTTAAAAGAACCGAATCCTGAATACATGAAGAGAAACAATTTGTTGTTAATATACAAAGAGCTAGTTAGATAAAGATGGAGTGAAAGAATAATTAATATTTGACTGTGTAAAGATATAAACCTTATTCGAGTTCTTCACTGGAATACTGTCTGCTGTTAAAGATCGACGTCCTTTCATGCTACGAGTACGGCTTTGAGATGATTGCAACTTAACAAGCTTCACATCATCATGACTAGAAGCTCTGCTCATATTTTGTCGGTAAGTTTTTTTTGTCGCAGATACCTTTTCCCATCTAAGTTTTTCAAACAGCGCAGCTGACGATGAAAAGACAGAAACAGTTCTTGAGAGTGTTCTCTGAAGATCAATGTCTTTTAGTGATTCTGGAGATAGTGAATTAAGTTGTGGAGACACAGAAGACGGAACAAGAACAACAGAGAATATTCGGTGAGCACCCACACGCGTTTCATGATCAGGGTGAACCATTGCTAGGAGCAATTGATGTATCAGAGTCTCTGGAAATGCCTGAAATACATAACGAGGAGATATAAATATGAAATACAGTTCACAGCTAACACAAAATTAAATTAGAATATGTATAGTTTGCTGACCTTATTCCTGTATGCTAAATTTGGAACAGATGCAATTATCTGAGCAGTACGATACACCACAGCAATAGTTGACCTCGCCATTGTCAAATTTGATGGCAGATTCTCTAACATAACAGCCATCATGTCGAGAACAGGCCCAGCATCATCAATCTGTTGACAGACAGTCATCATTATCATAATTTTTATAGCTCACTTCATGCTATAAAAGTCTTTTTAGGACCTTTTTCAAAGACCTCGTTTATCAATAATTCGGACAAGAAACACCTGTAACTGGAACATTGTATATAAACCCACACTATTTCTCTTTCGAAGTTTCAGAAAAACAACAATACCTTTTTAGATAACTGAACGATGCACTCATCTACTGCTTTGCGGAAATTGTCATTCCATTTGATGATGTCGTCCCCAATACCTTTAGTACCTAGTGTACAATGCATGATGGACTTACGTAAATGTTTCACAAGATCATTTATTGCACCAATACTTGCTACAGATGCTTGTGTTTTGGACTGCTCAGCAAGACTAGCCGTAACTTCAACTATATTCAACTGAATGTCAGGTTGTTTCAAAACAGTCTTGTGCTCAAGGTGCTTGACCAGTATCGATATCAGTAGGTTTGGATTTTGCCCTGGAAAGTAAGAACAAATTCCAACTCTCGGGAAAAATACAAACACAAAGTATAAAACAGAAATATCTTACCATCCTTTTCCATCAATAACTGCATATCACACATGACACATCGAGCCAGATTATTTTGTGCAGACCATGATCCATTAGTATCAAAATAACGAAATAAAGACTCCAAAACACGCCGCATAGTAGTTGCTTCTTTGGCTAGCTTTGCCATGTTATGTAAACAAGCCCTAGACCAAAAGCTAGGGCTGTTCTTTTCATCCCTGTTAAATGCATATGGATATAAATAATCAGATGAATTAAGAATTATAGAACAGATCAAAACTAGGACGAAACTCTTACACAGTCAATTTAAGTTCTCCTTTGTTATTTACAATACTTTTCCAGGAAGGAATCCTAGAAATGATAAAAGGAGAAGCAGAAAAACATGACCCTCAGTTTTAAGGACTTTGTGTACCCACCGGTTCTGTTCACTTTGTTGGTCATCCTCTGATTTCCTTTTGGTGTCTCCATAGTTCTCCAAGACAGCAAAAACAATCTATAGCAACAAAGACGCAAAATTTAAAATTAAAAAATAAGGTTTGCAACACTGCTAATATACAACCCAGAAAGATAGTAAATGTTCCTTGAATAATAACTTAGCAACTTTGCAGTGAATGCTTAATAATTTTAACCATTAAAAAATTTCTTGAATGAAATATAAGTAGAGGTTTGTGTTAGGAGAAGACAAATTTTAGAACAAATTGATTCGAGATATGCCCATTTTTGCCTTAACATTTTTGGCTTGAAAGAGGCTGAGGACTCTCTCTCTTAAATTTTCTTTTATTCTCTTAATAATTATTTGATATTGTATTATACTATGTATTTCGTACAGCCTACAAATCATGAAAGTCCAATTGTAAACTTAAATTAAGTGAGAAACTAGGCAAGGCTCTGTTTGAGATCAAACGTTAAATTTTTTATCTCACCCACTGTAATTCAATTCTCCATATAGAAAACAACTTCAAGGAAAATATTTATTTTATGAGGAAGAGTGGCGTTCAATTTATATGTTCTGCACGTGAAAGAAATCAGTAATGATATAATTCATAATTCAGTTTAATTGGAAATCAAAAAGCATAAAATGTGCTCACACTGTCGAATTCTGCTGAGATATGCGAATGCTCTCCCATAAACCAAACCTACATGTCATTGCAAAGGGACAATATATGAGATTCAACGGACCACTTACAGAATATAGAATAATCAACAAATAACTCAGACGCCAATATGATTGAAAATATTGACTGAAGCACTTGTTTAAACAAAAGTGATCACTACACAAATTGTTTTGTATGTGTATGAGAGGGGGGAGCAGGGTGAGTATCAAAATTAATTTGGTAGGGTATAGGGAAGGTGATAAATCATACAAGGAGAGAATGAGATTTGCAAAACCCATTCCATTCCGCCTGTTTGTCATCTCTAAATCTAATAGAGTTTAATGAAATGATAAAATCTATCTATTTGAACTCATGAAATTGGACTGACATAGCTTGATGTTTATGAGGATATTATTTTAATTTCAGTGTTCAAGGTAAACCAGTTTTCAGACTGGGTTTATTTAGATTGGGAATGATTCTCAATCAAACAGCCTATTTTGGCTGTTTTCAAAATAAGGATTGCACCACCTTAAAAGGTGTCCTTAGCTCTGCAACTGAAGGTAATTAATTAAGTTCAAATTTCAAAGATGAACAACACTATGATTCAGCATTTTTTTAAAAAAATAATATAATGAGTTTAAATGTAACATGATTATAAAAAATGAATACTAGGATATACCAATGAAGATAGAGCTTGAAGTCCTGCAGCACGGAAACAGCAAGCTGTCTCATCATCCCCCAATTCTTGAACTATACTGCATAATTTAGGAATCAGACCTTCTAAATTGAACTGGTATGTGCCATCCACCTAGAATAAGCAGCATCGTGATGTGAAATTTGGCAAAATAGGCTTAAGTAGATTAAGACAGCAACATGTTGATGTGTAACAGAGAAGAAATTTACCTGGCTATTGATAAAATCAAAAAGTGTATAGCAACCTAGAGTCTGCACTCCTTCTTGTCTAGTTTGATCAAAAAGATTCTGTAGGATGCTCAGTAGGCTACTTGCAAACAGAGGCCTGCAGAAGATAAATTCATATAGTAGGTCATATTTCAAACTCATCATAAATTCATAACCATACATAAGCATGTATATTTCAAAATCAAACAAAAAGATCAATGGACATAAAATTCTTCTGGAGTCAATTACAGCTTTAAATACAATATTAGAATCATAAATGGAAGAGTGGATTGAACTCTTTTCAGAATTACATCCTTTGAAGGCTGACAACTTATTAGACATGTATATGTTCTCTCACATAAAAAAAGACTAAGTAATTGTGCTACTGCAAAATAAAAATGGATTCTTCGCTATGGATTTTAAATCAGATATGTAACCACTATCCACTTCTTAGATGCCAAAGATTTTATTCTACACTTCATGCACACTCATCCAATTGTACATATCCTAATTCCTGTGCTTAGTGTCATTCACCATTAATGCAATTGTGAGGAAATTCACAATGATTTTGTGCTGCACTTGTGTAGATTGATAAAAGGTAAACACCACCAAGAAGAAATAAACAATAAAGCATAAACCCAAGCAAATTTTACATTTGCTCCTTGCAAGTAATCACCAATTTACGGTAGATGCACGTCACAATCTTAACATAGCCAAAGTGTTCGCTTCTCAATTCCTTGTAACACCTCTGCTCCAAATATTCTGTTATCTGACAATTAAACCACCAATATATCAAAAATGGCAACAGATGAGTAACAAATCTAAAATCACAGACAAGCCAAAGCACTCAACAACTTAGATATAAAAGAAGCTGGAATAAAAGGAAGAATGTAAGAGAGGAAATGAGGAATAAAGAAAATTATAGTCTATTCTGAACTACTTGAATTAAATAAATCTTTTGAGAGAGAGGATTTTTTTATAACCAGAGAAATAGACAAGCTAACTGATGCCCTTGCTCTTTTGTGATGTTTTGATAGGGACAAAAAGGGCATGTTTCTACTCCTTGGAAAAATCCCTGAAAGGCATAGCTAGTCCATTCTTCAGGGCAAGGAGCCTGGACAGCAGACATTGAAACATGGGTGAGAAAAAAAGAAAGTTAGAAATTGAAGTGTAGTATATTGGGCAATTTTTCTTCTCTGTAGATACATTTTTTTTCCAGCATTTACTTAGTTAAGTTTCCTAGAGATTTTTGCTTTTAGTAAGATTATAATAAATATATATTTTTAGTACATGAATGAAAAAGGGCAGCCCAATGCACAAAGCTCCCGCTATGCGGGGTCCCGGGGAAGGATATTTTAGTACATGAATGATATTTTATTTTAAAAAAAACAAAAACTACAGATCAGTTCCAAGTTCGAATGAAAAGGGTTGAGTACTGCATTAAGCTTAGACAGCTAACATCAAACTTGTCTAAACCTATGTTCTGAAGATGAATGTTAGTCTCAAGGAAGTGGTTAATAAATCAAACGATGCTCCAACTTATCACCATCTCATGGAATAGATTGACCTAACCATTTAGATGCCCTTGTGCAAATGTGCATGTCAACAAACTTGTCAAACCATGTAAAAAATAATTGTCTTTGCTTGATCTTGTTCGTACACATCTTTGTAACTCTCCTTTATTATTTTTTGTGTGTGTTTCTTATTTATCAAAACAGGTAGGCAGATGTTCAACTCCTAGCACAAACTCATACCAAAATAACCAAACAGAGAGGAGAATACTTTACCTTTGGAATGCGAAGTGGGTTTCTAGACGCATATTCACACAACTTCCCAATTTTTCTATCATTTGGCTCTTCATCCTGCAAAGAATTGGTTATTTTAGGCATTAATGGAAGCATTTACTTGAAGACACTAGAATATCAACCAAGACAATATATATATATATATATAAACAAGCAATTTTATCTGGTATCAACATCATAAAGCTTTCAAAAATTGAATTCTAACATGTTCTTGAGAAGGCAGTGGTATACCAATATCATGTATAGCATCCAATGTTACAATAATTGGAAACAAGTTCATCTTCATAGCAAATGAGCTGATATTCTTTAGTGATTCAAGACATTTAGCCAAAAAAAACTGAGATATAGATAAACACTCATAAATACATGAGACATTTGTTTATCAGTGTTTTCTATTGATTTATTAGGCATATCCATAGGCATTATTTGTGATAGACAGAAAACAATCCCTGTGTGGCTGAGTATGCATATAGGTTTTACCAAAATAACATGCCCTACCATTATGCAATTGTGATTATAAGGGCCACATTTTACTCAAATGGATCGCCTAGACCAAGGTTATTGCATTGGAACCAAATGATACCAAAATAAGTAGATTATACATAAAGGAATAGACAAATCATCAATAAAACAGTTGATAAAAATTGAAAAAATAAGATATTTTTTTAAGATTTATATAGTATTTGTCTACGGCAGGAGATTTTGCACATCTATTGTTGAATTTATTTTGTGTAGGCACTCCATGTTTTGCTTGCATCTAATATCTTAGATTGTATTTTGTTACTCTTTAGGAATGATGCAAGCTAAGTGTTTATATAGATTCGACTGTGTGACAATTCTTGCTCCCACTGGACCATTCAATGATTTTCTTTATGATCATCTTCTAATTGTATTGCAACAAATCGGCATCCATTGACATGGTAATAGATGACACTAGTATAGTTAACAATATATAAGGTTAGCAGCAAGATTAATTTCAGTTCTTAATATATTTTCTATGAAAGTTGGTTCTGCTTTTGCAGTTTCAATTAGAAGCATAACACAAACAAGTAAATGAATCCCAATCATATGGTTTGTAGGTTGCAATAGAAGTGTTACACTAGATAGCTAAACCAAATGATGCAAAAATGGATTATCAGTTTCTTGTCCATTAAAGAGTTGGGTTAGTGCAAAGGAAAAAGACACTTCACATCTACAAGCAACGTGAAAGTAAAATTTAGATGTTGGCTCACCATTATAGCACAAGGTTCGCCCACCCCTAAACCTTATTTAGATGTTGGCTCACCATAATCGTAAATATAAGCAAGGTAACGGTACACAGTTTGTTCTACACTTGAAGGTTCTAAATCGAGATATTTCTTCAGTTTCATAAGAACATTGATGTCCAAATAAGACTTATAGTAGAATGAAATACCAACAACAATGATTCTTATCAGCGTATTCAATAAGTAAATTGCTGCCCCAAAAATTACTCCTGAGAAACAGTCTAAGTAAAGGATAAGGTCTCACATTCAGAAGTTAGAAAGAAAAATAAAATGTCAGAACTATATCACCTGAGATTGAGAAAAAATGTCAGCTAGCAGCTTCTTGTACCTCTTCACTGGTTGCCTAGATCGTGCCCTCAGTGAAGGACAGAGACAGCAAAGGTTGCCGCATGCAGGAAAAATCTTCCTTGATATCACACCCATCTTGTATACTACAAGAAAAAATTGTGGAATTAAAGAAAATAAGTAGAAAAACATGTATTTTAGTCACTGCGCTAGTTCAACTCAAAGTTATTTACTATCATGAACCATAATTGTTAATTTTCCACTTACATTGCATTACTATACCATAATTGCTCTTCTAAAAACTACTTACTATCATAAACATAAATTACTGATTCTCAAACTTACATGGCATTTGTAAACCATAATTGCTGATTCTCAGCTTACATATCCTTGCCTAACCATGTTAGATAACTACAACATAAATCAAAATTTTGGCAAAGTATAAATGAAGAGTGATTAAAGTAAGTACGAATGGCCAATGCATCCGATAGTGAGAAAAAATTGAGTCAAGCTAAAAGGACTAATAAACAATATGTAGACATACAACATCTAGTTAAATCAATAAAAAAAGGATTGAAGACAGACAGAGGAATGTTGAAGCCAAAAACACTCTTATACCTTTTCTTTTTTTTTTAGAACAGGAAGCAGTTTAAGAAGGATTTCTTGAACACTTACATAGTAGGCCTTCAAAAGATGCACATGAAAAAAAAAGAAGGTAAGAGCTATTGCCTGACTAGCTTCCTAACCTTCTTAGCCAATCTGTGCACACGACCTTTGCATCACCCAAGAGTGCTTCTATTGGCGCATAAAATTTAGGATGTTTCTCCTATCTGACACAGTTAATTAAATCCTTCCTCTTCAACTGGCAGGGAATTCGCTCATCCTAAAAGTAAACAAATTAGTCACTCAAAGTGCTCGTATACTTTCTCAAAAATGCATTAGCTAATCAAACCAACAAGGAAAAAATTCACTCTTTTCGCCAAAACTAGGTCAATGAAGGATGGCACGTCAAAGACCATTGCTTTTTTAATCTAAAAGCACAAGTAGGCCGTCATCTCCGCGTCGGAAGCCGGGAAACGTACCTAGCAATCAATTCAACCAATAATCGACCGGGTCGAAGGTTGACGGAGCCGGCCAAGGCCCTGCGAAGAAGCGCAGGATCTTGCTTCAACTCGCGGGGAAGACGAAGAGAGAGGGGGAGGAGAGCTGTCTTCCTCCCTCGCCCTTCCTCCGCGTCTCTCACTCGAGCTCTATCGTCGCAACGCCCTTGACCTCGTCGTGAAGAATTATCGGCCCTCTCCTCCATCCGCGGAGACTTGCTTTCGCCCAACAATAACGCAATCGAGAGCAAAACTCGGGGAGATCCAACTGCAGCCGCGCGACGGAACGACGAGCTTAAAATTCAAACCCCTCTGCCTTGCTTTCAATTTGACCTCCTCATTTTACATTTTTATCCACCAAAACCTCTCTTTTAAGCACTAAAAATCTAGGGGTGAAAAGTGAAATTTAAAGGAAAAAATTTCCATTCTGAGTGGACCATTCTGCATAAATGCTCTAGGCCATTTCATTGCCCACGAAGATTCACATAGATATTAAAAGGAAATTTACTTTAAATATTAATCAAAATTATTAAAATTGATTAAAAAATATTTAAAATTTGGTCACTTTTGACAACATTTAAAATGATATTTAAAAAAATGAAATGTGCTTTTTGATATTTTCATAAATGGCATTTTACTGAACGCGTGAAAAAATTTAAAAAATTTCAGTATTATCCAACTTTCGTAATTCCAAAAATACTTATGCTATTTTCATTATACCCCTCTCTTCTTTAGATATTTAAATTTTTATTTTACCTACTCAAAAATTTACTGCTCTTAATTTTTGAGAGTCGAATTTAGATATGAGAGCATATTTTAAATGACTGACCTGGAAAATTTTGAATTACTTCGGACTAAAACTAATATATTCCTACAAACTATTGAAATTGTCTATACTCTAAGATTTGAATTTGACAATGTAAATTGAGAGTTTTGAAAAAATTTGTCACAAATTCTTCCTAAAGCGTAATAACATTATCCATGGATAATGGATTTCTAGAACTCTTCTTGTTTAGAAAATATCAATTTTTTAAAATTTTGAATGGTGTATGCCCATTAATCAATTTCATCCAAAACGGGTTGATGCATCTAAACAAATTCAAACTCATTTAAACTAAAACAATTTTTTCTAACGAGCCTTTTAATATATCCATATTATTAGATTTAAATTCAACTTTGATAAAAAAAAAAATATCATTAACTTATTATAAGGCACAACATAATAATACTTGTTAATCAATATTATCAATAGATTCCTAAAACTCTCTTTGTTAAAAAAATAAATAAAATTTTAAAATTTGAAATGGTGTAGATCCATTAAACTTTCTTAATATATTCATATTTTTTTTAAATTTGATAATATAAATTGAGAATATAGTATAAAGGGAATATAATATGTACTTTTAGAATTATAAAAGTTGGGGAATGAATAATACTCAAACTCCCTCAGGTTCAGTTAATAAATAATAAATATAAAGGGCGTATTTTGTATGCTGATCCTGCCCGATCGGTGGAACAATGGAAACTGGGGACGCGGCACCTCCTTCCTCCAGCTTCTGGCACGCTCCTCCGGCGATCCTGCAAGAAAACCGGACCGGGAGGGGTTTCCCGGCGACGGTCCTCCGACGCTCAAGTCAGCTCACGGGCTAATAGTGCGAAAGATCAAATGGAGGAGAGAAAGGCAGCGTATCTGTATGTGAGTCCCTCCTCGATGAAGCCAAAGGAGGCCTTTATATAGGCCCCGGAGATGTGCAAACACGTGTCATCCACGTGGGCACGCTTCCCCA
>JBBMJZ010413106.1:9002114-9021578 GCA_037833815.1 Zingiber zerumbet | reverse complement strand
ATCTAATCCAATTCATCAATCAGGCATAATTTTTGGCGCAGACAAATTTCAAGTGCAAATTGTCATGATATTTTTTTAGCAAAAGATAATTACTCATTTCACACGTCTCGTTTAGCTTGTTTATAATGTGTAGTTTTAATATGTTTTGGTTATGGCAATTAAAGGTTCGTGCATTGAAAACAAAATAGAACTACAATAGAGGCGATATTCGGAAAGCACGCCAGCGCACGAGAAAAATAAGTTACTAAAACTGGAAGACAACTACAGAAAGGACAGTGCTGAACACGGATCCATCAAGTGCCCATCCCACGTTCTCAACAGAAAGCAGCATCGGTGATGGAGCTTAATTAACACGCGGGGTGCGAGCTAAGCTTGCACTTGACCGGGAGCTGCACGGCGAGCTTGGGGTTGATCCCCAGCTGCCGCAGCGCCGGGCTGTCCTTGTACTTGCACAGACACGGCAGGTCCGCCTTGGCCAGGGCGGCGCAGCACTTGGGCGACGGCGCCGCCGGAGATTTTCCGTCGGCCATCGACGGCAGGCACGCTATCATGCCTTGCTCGGTCATCTTGCAGCTGTTCTCTGCCGCCGCGAGTTCGCCGGAGGAGAGAAGGACTGAGAGAACGAAGAAAAGAGCCACAGCCTTCTCCATTGTGTAATTTGGTGGCGCACTGCGGTGAAATGATTGTGGGTGCTTAAATAGAAGTAAAGGGAGTATTTAATCCAACGGGAGGTGGAGTCTCGTGAGTGAAGGTCGGCTGTAACAGAGGGTTCACGGGTGAATCATACCCTTAGTTTTACTAAACAATGTTATTTATTTGGCTGTGGCAGGGTGGTTTGCTTGTTCAAATGGCGTTTTGTGAGGGCATTAGGACTATTGCATGTGGCGATAGGATTCCGCAGGTCGGCGATAACTTCTTAACAAGCAGGGAATGCCTCTGGATCAGGTTCGGGGATAAAACTGATAAATTCCATATGTGAAACTTGAATACCAAACTGAAAGAAAACGAATTAAAGAACTGAAATGGAATTTAGGGGTGTTTGATTTAGGGGAATAAGAGTAGGGAATATGAATAGTAATAATTGATTGTCATTATTGATGTTTGGAATAAAGGAATGAATCCTTATAATTAAGTAATGGCTCATTCCTATGTCTCCCCCCTTCAATGAGTCATTATCTTATTTTCAACAATCAAAATATTCCCTTATTCTAAAAATACTCTTGATCCAAAACTAAAATTTTTCCCCTTAATATCAAATATCAAAATATATTTGTTTAATTTTTCTTTCATATCACTCTCTCTCCTTATTCTCTCTCATCAAAATTTCTCTCTCCTCATTTTATCACACACTTTCTCTCTCCTTGATCTCTCTCATCACACTTTCTTTTCTTTTCTTCTCATTATACTTACTCTCTCATCTCACTTTCTCTCTCTTTAATCTCTTCCATCACACTCTCTTTACTTTTTTTTCTCATCACACTCTCTCTCAGCATATTTTCTCTCTCATCATGCTCTCTCTCTCCTTAATCTCTCTCATCAAACTCTCTTTTCTCTTTTTTCTCATCAAACTTTCTCTCTCATCATACATTCTCTCTCATCACACTTTCTCTCTCCTCAATCTCTCCCATCGCACTCTCTCCTTTTTCTCAACATACTTTCTCTCTCCTCAATCTCTTCCATCACATTCGCTTTCCTCTTTTTTTCTTATCATACTTTCTATCTCATTATACTTTCTCTTTCCTCAATCTCTCTCATCACACTCTCTCTCCTCATTTTTTTTCTCATTATACTTTTTCTCTCTTCACCTCTCCCATCATATTTTTTCTTTCATCATATTTTCTCTCTCATCTTCTCTTCTCATGCTCTCTCCCATTACACTCTCTTTCCTTATTTTCTCTTATCACACTTTCTCACTCTTCATTATTTTCTATTACATTTTTTCTCTCATCATATTTTTCTCTCACATCTAATTTTTTTCTCTTATTTTACTTTAAGGGTAAAAAAGGAAATTTTGATTTATTCCGATAGAAAATATTCAACTAACAAACATCGCTTTTAAAAGAAATATCCATGTTCATATCCATTCTCATTCCATAATAATATAATTCTCATTCCGATTCTTATTCCTGGTAAAGAACCAAATGCCCCTCCCTGAATCCCTTTGGCTTCAAACTTCTCCATTTCAAACCCTAAATTCAACCGGCCCGGTCTGCTACGAACCGTTAAATGTGATATGAACTGTTGGGTTTCAAATAATCTTTAGTGTTTTTAAATATTATCTTACAATATATTTTTCAACATTTTGTATTATTATTATTTGAATTGTTTATTTTATATACTATTTTATGTAGATATTTAGTTGTAGTCATTAATTTCGGACTCGGTGAGCCACTCTTGAACGGCCCCAACAAAAAAACCGAACCGGAATGTTAACGTTAAAGAGTCACTGTTGGACCACATGGCTTTTGTGCTTACCTTTTGCAATATACTCCACTGACATCCCTTTATTACGCTTCCAGGTATTTATTTTTTTGGAAAGCAAAAATTGAAAAATAAAACTTATCAATTACATGAATTCATATTTTTTAAAAAGAAAATTTAGGTCACAATTGTTTATCTTAATTTTCTCCTAAAATTATTTAATTCATCAATAAAATTTTAAAAAGAAAAGAATGAAAATTCTAAGTGGTGAAAGAAATTTCTTCACCTCAAGTGCAAAAATTAAAATGTTTATGGATGTATATGAAATATACTCGAAATTAAATGACCAACTAGAAATAGTGGTTACACCAACAACACTATGAGCTGTTTTGTCCTCTTGCCGTTTCACTTCTTTAGTTGTTCTTCGTCTTCCTACTCTAACTGCGTATCCTCGCCTTCCTCCTCTTCGAATCTTTCCTGAGATTGCTGGCTACAGAGATCAGGAAAGATGTTTGATTGCTTGGTCGGAAGCAAGTTCTCCTTCAAATGGTAACCTTTTGTTCTTTAATCACTTTCTCGCGGTCATCTGGTTGCAATTTGTTGCTTTTGTTCTCGAGGGGAAATTTTTTGTTTTGCTGATCTACTAAGCATGAGTTCGTACGATTTTCGCCGCGTATGATCGCAGCAAGCACGCGGTGAAGTGTACAAGGTCGCGAATCGAGGCGATCTGGAAGAAGAAGCAGGCCATGGTGAGGTTCCTCAAAAAAGACGTCGCCGACCTCATTGCCGCCGGCCATGAGTCCAACGCCTTCGAAAGGGTAATTCGTCTTCCAATTTCCGTTTTTTTTTTGTCGCCCTCTTCTCGGTCAGTAGTTACCAGTAGCTTTAGAGTAGGGAGTTAATGCGGTTTAAATGGCATCAGCTGGCGTTTTCTGCTTAAAAAAGATGACAATTTTTCACTGTGCCGGTGAAATAGGCTTTTCAGTGGATCGATGACATTGGGGCTTCACATCTACTTTTGCTTTTACTTTCTGCGTTTTCATCAAAATGGGGGCAGGGATTTACTAGGGTTCCACTGTTCAACAATTTTTAGCATTTTTCCTTATTATTGTCCTAAGTACATTGTGGGGCATGCATGCTTTAATGGAGGTCTGAGTAATTGTTTCTTTTTTCTGCTGCGTGAAACAGATGGATGCACTGATTTGTGAGATAAATCATGCGTCTTGCTATGAAATGATTAAACAATTCAGTGAAGTTGTCTTGAATCAGCTCCCAAGCCTACAAAAGCTGAGGTACCAAAAGAATTCTACTTGCTGTACAAATACTATGCTTTTTAAAAAAACAGTTCTACAGTCTTCAAATGCTAAATAACAGCTTTTGGCTTAGAATTGATTCGTTCGTTTGATATTTTATTTCGATGTGAATGAAGGTCATATGGTTATTTTTTCCAGTTTCTTCATCTTCAAAAAAGTATAGCATAATAAGAATCACTAATATAGCTCATATGGAGTTGGAATTCAAATGTACATTACATGAGCCTAAATGTAACTGCTTATTATAAATGTTTTTCTATGATATTCTCTGAGGGCTTCCCTAACTTCATTTTTCTTTCAATTTATTGATGTGTGCTTATCAGAAGATGGTTTTTGTTATTTGATTTACGGAGTAAAGTCAGGTTGAACTGGTTGCATGGGATGAATAATGATGCACTTCAGAAGTTGCATAATTGAGTTTGAAGAGCTTTTTGAGATGGCCATGGTCTTGTTATGTTAGATTATGGAGGAAAAAATAACAAGAAGTTATAGATATTGTTAATTGACATAGTGAATACTGTCGACACAAGTTGTAAAAGTGATGGCAAGCTGATGAGCTTGAGTATAGGAGACAAATATTAGAGTGGCATAACAAATGATCGGTGTGATATAAAATTGTTGGTTTATGTAGAAACTGTAAATATTGTCAAGCAAACTACAATGATTTTGATCCAATAGAATTTATTTGCTAAAATAAAATATTTATGCACATTTTGCACACTATGTTACATAGATAAAAAAATATTGAGTAAGCAGGCCAAATAGCTCAAATGTCAACCTTTAAGAATTGAAGAAATTTGATTGCTATTTTCTACATTTCATCAATCTTTAGTTGATATTTATATTCATAGGAAATGCCCTCAAGGAGCAGTGGAAGCTGTGTCAACTCTGATTTTTGCTGCAGCTAGATTCTCTGATCTGCCAGAACTATGCGATCTTAGGCGTATATTTACAAATCGATATGGGGGTCCTATGGAATCATTCGTAAATGCTGAGGTTCTCAACTCTTTATGCTTTTCTTACTAAATATGTTATATTGTGAATTATGTTCTCATAATCTAGAATGGTTTTTTTCCAGTTTGTTGAGAAAATTCAGAAGAAAACATTTTCCAAGGAAGACAAGTTACAAATGATGCAAAATATAGCAGAAGAGTTTTCTGTTAGATGGGATTCTTGGGCATTTGAACATAAATCATCTAATTCCCCTCCAAGGAAATATGTGAGTTCTGATAGAGGAAAAAACTATCTGTTTTGATAATAAAACAAATATCTGTTACAGTTTTTTTTGTTGATAGATTTGCTTTTTGACACAAATTGCATTCCTATAATTAACTTAACGCTGCTGCTTTACATTTCAGGAACAACCTAAGAAAGTTGGGCCTCTTCATTCTGTGAATAATGCAACTCGGATAATGTCGACTGAAGGTACAAAGGTCCAATCTTTACCTAGGAAAAAGTGTAAGCTAAAGGCTACGACCATTGAACAGTGGCATCAGCAAACAGATTCGAAGGATAATCATATGATTTCAACTGTTAATCCTAGCAATGCTCCATGTGAGAAGGCAAGAAAGGCAGAAGCTATTGAGATTGAGAATGTGAAGCCATATCTGGACGACAAGGTAATTCCTCTGTATGATAATAAAATAAGCAATCAGACAGATGGAAATAATGAGACTAAAGGTGTTTGGTATAATAAGACAGCAAAAATGCTGGAAAAGCTGGACCCAATTGTTCCTGAGAAGGAAGGAGTTTACTTAATGAAGCCTTTAAATGAGAAACAAGTCATCCCTCCATATGCCAAATCTAACTGGAGTAATAATTACCTCCAAGTGGAGGAGAAGATCAGAAATGGCTCACAGTATGATTCTTCTCAAAGATACGCCGAAATGGTGTATCCCGCTGAAAAGAAAAGGCAACCAACCAGTTTGGTTCCACCTTATGTAAAACCAAAAATTAGTGGCATTTCTGATGATTTCAAGGATGAAATTCTTGGCAATCCGGCAAGCACAGGTAATTCGTTGCAGAGGAAGTTGCAGAAATTAACAGTCAGTGAGGCTAATGACAGTGTGCTAACTGAAATAATTGATAGAGCCTTTTATGATGAGAAGAACAGAAGCCGGACCCCGAGAGATCGAAGAAGATATACAAGAAGGCAAAGTGCTAGTAGCATTAACGATTACTATGACAACGGGAAAACAATAAAGAGATATCATGGTGAACCTATTGAAGGTGAAGTAGACACCAGAAAAGGACATCAAGGCAGGCACATTGCAGGTGCCAATGCCGATTACTATCATGACAGGAAGATCAGCGGTAGACATCCAAGAGAACCAATTGATGATGAGATGGACAACCCAAGAAGACATGCAAGCTGGAAGAGCAGTGATTGCATTGAGGAGTACTATGATGTGGGGAAGACTGTCGATAGACATCCAACTGTACTCATTGACAATGAGTTGGACACCCGAAGAAGACGACATAGAAGTAGGCATACTGCTGGTAACGATTGTGATTACTATGATGAAGGGAAGACCAGAATTAGGCTTCCGAGAGAACATTTTGTTGGCGAGAAGGACAGCCAGAGGTATTCTAGTTGGAAGAGTGTTGGTCATAAAGTTGAATACTATGAGGAGAGCCACACCAGTAATAGGCATCGAAATGAACCCATTCATCAAGAGTTAGACAACCGAAGGCAGCACACAGGCAAGAAGAATGAGGGTGACATTTGTGTTTACTATGACAAGGGTAAGATCACAACTAGATACGCAAGGGAGCCTACAGATGGTCAGATGGGCAACCAGAGAAGACGTACAGGGTGGAGAAGTGCTGGCACAATTAGTGAGTTTTATGATCAGATGGACACTTCCATAGACCACTGCAAACGTGCAGAGAGGACCCGAACACCAACACCAACTAAGTCTCGAAGAAACAAGGACTGGCAAGATGCTGCAAGGTATGATGAGTACGACAATGATGAAATGGTCATGGATAGGCTCTTGATTCACTATAGCAGAAAAGGGACTCCTAGAGGATGCACCCACAAAACATGGAGAAACAGGAATCCTCTGAGAGATCATGTTCTTGATTCAGATAGACCAAGAGCATCTGCACCTCCTCTAGATAGAACCACCTCGACGCCACCTGAACCGGTTGGGCAATCTGAAGTAGTTCAACTGCTAAGTTCAAATGGCATTCGAGTGCATCCAAGACTACCGGAATACGATGAGTTGGTTGCACGTTTTGCCTCCTTCTAAAAGGTATGAACCTCAATAGCAGTACCATACAGTTCTTGTTTTACTCTTGTTAACAAATTTTAGCAACTTGAAACATTTGAAAGAACTTATATATGACTATTATTCTATTTGAAATTTCAGAACTTAGATGATCCATTGTCCTCTTTGCTTTATTGTAAATGATGTCCTATGATCAGAAAAGCATATTTTCAGATTGTTTACCTGTTTCAGAACTTGAGTGTGATATTTAACATTTAGTTCAAAGCTATCATGGAAGGATCCCTAAGCTTGGTTACCTGTTTATCAAACAAATAGAAACAAAGAATAAGAAGGGAGAACTTGATGAAATCCTTTTGTGTAAATATTTTGATAAATTGTCTATACAAGAATATCTTGGTTTAAAGAAAAAAAAAATTGAGTAGACAAAAGAGGAATGAGTAGATAGAGGTGATGGTGACAGAGCAATATTTGTTTGGTTACCATGCAAGTGGGCACCCAAGCAACTTATGAAGGGTCCTTTATCATCATCACCACCACCCACTGAGCTTTTGCTTTCACATCCACTATGGACAATGAGTGATCTCCAACTAAACTTTCTTTGATTATAGTCTGAAGTATCATTCAATTTTTTGCATTTGATATCGTATTTTATGTTGGCAAAATCTTCTCTTTTTTCTTCAATTTCAAGCATGATTGCATCAAATTTTTTTTAAATCTTTTATTAGATTCTATTCTGAATAGCTATCCTTGAGACTTGGAAGGACAAAAATCAACAATCCATTGTTATAGTGTTTTATTTCAAAAATCAGCATCGCCCTCTTTCGAAAAAAAAACAAAATTTGAAAGGGCTAAAATGTGAGACAAGTACGTTTAAGTGAGTCTTTTGAAAATTTCATAATTTTAAATACATTTTTGGTACATTGTTGGAAGACTAAAATGGGAAACAAGTATATTTTTTTGGAAAATTTAAAAATTAAATGAACAAGTACGCTTTTTTTATCAATAGTTGAACTTGTAATTTTATAGATAATATTTTTAAAATAAAATACTAATTTAGCTTGTCATTTTTTTTATTCCAAATCTCAATGAGTACTTTAACTAAAGTGTTCGAACAAAAAGGTGGCCCACCCCACTCAAAAGGGTGGTCCCACCTTCAATCCTTTCCCTCTCCTTTTACACTGAATTTAGAATCCCCTCATCTCTACTCCTTCCTCGATCCTCTGCTTTCCCTTCCCTTCACGCATGGAGAAGTGCAGGTCGTTCCCGGACTCCTCCTCCTATTACTCCGTCGCCGGCGGTGGATCCGGCCACGAGAACCTCTCCACCTCGTACAGCTTCAACGGGCCGAGCGGGAAGGGCGAGAGCTTCGCCAGCGCGGCCGACCCCGAGCTGAAGCGGAAGCGGCGCGTCGCCTCCTACAACTCCTTCGCCGTCGAGCGCAAGCTCAAGTCCTCCCTCAGCAACAGCTTCAAGTGGATCAAGAACAAATTCGCCGACGCCCGCTACGGAGTCTAATCGACAAAGGCACGTATCAATATATCAATCCGTCCATCCATCTATCCGTCTATGCATGTGTCCTCTTTTCGATTGAATCTTTTTTCTAGGGATTTGGCTTGTTCTGTTGTCTGTCCTGTGTGGAAGTCATTAGCTAGGGTTTGATGGTTTGGGGTGGATAAAAATTGGAACTTTGCAGTTGTTCATGAAGCCTCTGTTCATCTTTGAGCTGGCTTTGTTCATCTTCGAACATTTTCCCAAATTCCAAGTTTCTTGAATTTCTCTGTTTGCTTCTGAAAATTTCTTGGTCGCCCGTTTCGAAATTCTCCATAATAATTCGTTGATTATTTTTCCGTCGACTGAAATCCTTGTCTTTTAGAATTTGTAATGTCTCGTTCTGCCTTTAGCTAGCAAAATGATCAGTTGGCGTTGTTGCCTTTTGCGTTTTGGCGATCAAAAAGTTCAGCTTTTCCCTATTTCTCATGAAGTCTGTGTTCATCTCCGGAAATCTTCTTCAGAGATCCCTTATGTATCATGAAAGAATCGTTTTCTAAGTTTCAAGTATTTGTCTGCTAAAACTATGAAACGTTTACATTACGTTGCAAGGATAAATATATATTTGGTCCTAAAAGTAAAAAATATCCTTTCATAAGAATAATTCCACAATCAATTAAAAATATTAATTCGAAATTTAGAGTGAAATTTGATGATCAATTTGCAGTATAATCTCTTGTTGTGCATCTGAAAATTTTATAATGTTAAATGTTTAGTTTAATGTATTTATATTTATTGATAAAAAATATTAGTTTGAATTATTAAAATAGAATAATTAGTATCAAAAATATTCTTGGGAAAATTTAAAAGCGTGCTTTTTATTTTAATTATCATTGAGGGCATCTCAAATTAAATAATTAAAAAATATATTTTGTATTTTTAGTTTAAAAATATCATATTATAATAATTTTAACTATATTAAAATATTTTAAAATTATCAAATAATGCTTTCTCCAACAAATTGCTTTGATTCAACTTGTTTCAGGTCAAATATGAGCAACTTGACCAAAATTAAAATATTTTTGATAAATATTAAAAAAATAATTTGTTTACTAACAATTTTAATCATTTTATTAAGAGGAACAATTTAGGAAAAAAATTAG
Source organism: Zingiber zerumbet (assembly GCA_037833815.1). Lineage (NCBI taxonomy): Eukaryota > Viridiplantae > Streptophyta > Magnoliopsida > Zingiberales > Zingiberaceae > Zingiber > Zingiber zerumbet. Next base: position 9,011,960 of record JBBMJZ010413106.1, on the reverse strand, counting down.
GATAAAAACATTCTTTTTATATTTTCAATATGGAGTAATTTTCACCAACATTGAAATTATTTTAATACTTAATTTTTTTTTTTTACCAAATTTAAAACAATTTTGATAGACTGTAATACTTTTGACCGTTAATTTTGGGCATGGATCCTCTAGACCGCAAAGTGCTATCTAGAGGATGGACCATATTATTTATAGGTGGAATTTTATGGACCCCACTTATTATACAGATAGATCCATAAAATCCCACTTATATATAACTTCAGGAGCAGACTAGGGGTTATGGTCTAGACGATCATTTGGGAATAAAAGTTGTGATGAGATGTTTTTTTATATATTTTTTCACTACGATTCTTGCCTAAAGAAATAAAAAGTAATTTGATAATCGTGAACTTATAAGGGCCTTTTTGAAAAGAAGATTTGAAATTCTCCGTTCAATTAAGTAAACGTCTCGCCGCTGTGCTAACGATGACGGGCGGATGTGCACATAGCGTAGAACGCCTTCCCTGCATCCTCTCTCTCGTCTCTGCCGCCCATATAACCTCCGATGCGAGGCGGTGGGGATGGAGGCGGAGATGGAGTCCGAGATAGAGCGGCTCCCGGTTGACCTCCTCGCCCACATCTTCTCTCTCACCCTCTCGTTCAAGGATTTGGCACAGTAACGATCCGATTAGCCCTATATTTTGTTGTTGTTGTTGTTGTTGTCGAATCGAATCTTTCGGTTTCATTGGCGGGGTTTGAACTTGCTAGGGCGAGCGGAGTCTGTCGGAAGTGGCGGCGAGGAGTGGTGCAGTCGCTGGCGAGGAAGGAGCGACTCAGCTTCGCCGGGTGGAATGTCGATGATGAGTCCGCCTCCAGGGTCGTGCGGGCTGCCTACAATATCACGGAGCTGGATGTGTATCTTCTTCTCCTTCCCTTGCCTTGCTCTATTTCGATTGCTTTCCGCTGCTATTTTGCTCAAAAACACTGATTTTGGTCGTCATTTGAGGCTGAAGAGATCAAATAGTTGTTATATTTGTACTTTGAAGAATTTGCTCTTCTTCTTAGAAATTTGGAAACCTTTGCCCTCTTTATATTTAGCTTTTAAATTTGATGGAAATTGCTTTTCTGCTGTAGTTCCAGGAGTTGCTGGGGTTGCCAGATGACTGACCTAGGGCTGTATAAGATTTCACAAACAAAATGCGTTGGTAATCTATTATCAATATCGCTGTGGGGCGTGGCCGGAATCACTGACAAAGGAGTAATTCAATTGGTTAGTACTTCTCCCTTATGATTCTTGCAATATCCCATGGACCAAGATTGTGTCTGAAAGTTCAAATATACATAAAACCATGTTTCCTATGATCATTGAGATAGTAGAAATATTCTAAATCGGTTGAGTGAAAGGCTTCTGCAAAAGATGAGTGGCATTTTCTTTCTTCTGGTTGTATCTTTAAGGTCATTTTTTAAGCAATGTGAGCAATTGTTCAAGTTGGACAAGTAACCTTGGAAGAAATATAGGTCAATTGCCTATTTAAGTGGTTCTGAGTTGTACGTTTCCTTATGTTGTTCAAGTTGACCCATCTTATTGTAGCTTACTTTTCTCATAAGTTGACTTTTTTTTCATCGTTATCTAGTTATCTTCCTTATTGAGATACCTATTGTTAATCCCAAACCATCTCAAATTAGGAAGATATCAAGAAAGTGTTGACAAAGTTTTGTGACCAACTAATAAGTTGATGTCTATCTTCAATTATCCTGCTAGCCTCTTTCTTCATGATGTTACAATGCACAAACTCGAAGTTTGATCAGTGACCTGTAATTGCGCCATTTCAGTTAGGTTATGAACTCAATAAGGGAGACTACACAGATAAATTCATTGTTATTGTGTATGCTAATGAAATTTGTTTTCAAACTGACAGTTCATTTATTCATGTGAATCATGGCACATACCATTAGCATGATTGTTTTGAGTTCATGAATGTATTGTTTCGCCGTACACATAGTCATCCTGGACAATAAAGTCTCAGCTGCTAAAAGCATGACTTATCCCATGAGGTGCTCTCATTCTTGCAAATGTTTTCCATTGTTACTGAGAAATATTTTCTTTTGGATCCAATTTTCTAACTCTGTATTTTGTAAATTGCATAATTTGAACTGGTAGTATCTTGCAAATTCTATCTGCGATCACTTATATCTGATTTTATTCAGGTGTCAAGAGCTAATTCCTTAGAACACCTGAATATTGGTGGTACATTTATCACAGATGAATCACTGTATGCTGTTGCCCATAGTTGTCCACATATCAAGGTATTCTCCTAAATGCATTACTTGCTACTTGGCTATTTCATGATTCTCAAAATTACAGTTAGGGACTTACAGATCAGCTAAAAATTGTTATCCCATCAGTTTTTCAAATCCACTGATAGTTTAAACCCTATTGTCATTGTAGTTTGTTTTGTTACTTCATTTTTATTTTTCATTCCGTCCCTTGTCTTACTGAAATTGCAACATCTGCCTTATGATGGATGGATTATACGATTGTGTTCTTATCGATTTGCTTTAGTTTGATGCCTTTCCATTGTTCCACGAGTCCTACATGAATAGATGCAAAACTAGTTCATACTGAACATGTTCTCCCACATGACTATCAGTACTTGAAATACAAAATTTCAGCACAACACGTACACAATTTTGATTCATTTCCTAATTTTTCAACAAGATGGAAATCATTTTTTCTTTGACCAGCATATCATCCATATGGAAACAAAATAATATCTATGCAATCTAATTTTTGTACTCCTAATGGAATGATATTCATAATAATGGTGATGATAACTACTTCCCCTGACTATGCTTCCTTTAAATTTTAGACTATTGTTCTATGGAGTTGTCGCCATGTCACAGAACATGGCCTCATCGAGCTTGTCAATAAGTGTCGTAAACTTGAATCAATCAATGTTTGGGGTATGAGGGTGCCCATGGATTGCTTTGTGAGCTTGCTTGCCATCAGCCCTGCTTTGAAGATAAAGCCTATCACCCAACAACTTGGCGTTGGAAGGATTTGGCCAGTAGCATAAACAACTTGACTAGGGGTGCTCATTCATTTGTTAACCAATGTGCATAAATAAGTAATGTTTTATTTGGCATTCATAAATAAATACATTGTTGTAATTGTGAATAGACAGAAATTTAGTGACATTGAAAAAAATTAATTGGCATAAATGGATAGTAATATATGGAGATTAAACACTTCAAGTGGTTTAATGGTGATTGTTCTTGCTATATCGATCAGAATGCTCAACGGATAATAATAGATAGCAAGTAAAAGGTTAGTGTTTTCTTTAATAGATATTTGATGTTTTATCCTTTTGTCATTAAATATTAGTTATGCTTCTTGTCTCTATCCTCCACAAATTCATTATGAAATCATGGAACAGGTATCTAGTTCTGTAGAGAAGGAACTTACAGATCTTGCTACCTCAAAATGCAAATAAAATCAAATGATCTTAGTATTCTGGATCAAAACACACCGAGAGTTCACTTCCACGGGAGGATTTTAGCTGTCATTTCTTGAACCATTCACGAAGATCGTTAAAGATTTTCATCATGCTTAATCTCCCAAACCGTAGTTTTTTCCATTTGTTCTTTAGTATAAAAGGATGCAGCCCAAGTATATGCTCCGGCATAAAATCATGCCTTGTCAATATGCCAACGATGGGCATCCCCTGCAAGAGTTGAAAAGGACATTGTCATATAGCAACATGAGCATCAAAAGACTGAGTATAATCGGCAATGCACTAAATGAAAGCTAGCATAAGTAACCAAGCTCAAGAAATATACATAGAAATAGGCAGAGGCAAAGATAGTTTAAGTGAGATGCGTTCCGTACCGAAGTGGACTTCGGAATAACCAAGAGATGCCTCAGGCCAACTTCACGGAAAAGTATGAGAGCTTTTGCCAACGACATTGTCTCGACAACAGTATAAGGTGAAGTATTCGTAAACTGATGCAAATCGACATACATATTCATCTCTTCAGCAGTCAGCTCAATGGCATCAATGAGCTCATTTTTACCAGAGCCGCGCTTAGCGAAATCGTCAGCTGAGAACTCTTTTGTAGTGTCAATACTTGAAATTGCTCGAGTATGAAGAAACTGTTTCTTCTTCAACAGAACGAGTAAATGCGAACGGAGAATGAGACCAAGAAGTACAGGTGAATCAGAAATGGGCGGCTCATCTACCACAGGGAAGCCATGATGACCAGTGGCCTTGAGCACATGAACTATGTTGCCGACTTTTTCGACACTGCTGAATACTTGCAAAGGGCCTCCAACCACATCACCGACCGTGAGCTGCCTCATGTATGGTTCGGCATGTGATTCAAGGTAAGGCAGCCCCTTCAACTTCACGATCAGGTCGTAGATGTTGGCAGTGAAAGCATCAGCTACAGCCTTCGATATTACTGAAACCAGCATGAGCAGAGGAAGAAGTAGGAGATTGCTGGTTAGTTCTAGCATAATTACACAGACCGAAACAGTCATTCTCATTGTACCACTAAGAAGGGAGGCTGAGCCAAGGACTGCAAAGAGACCATTGTTAAGAGTTGCATGTGAGCCCATAAGCATACCGGTAAGACGTCCTAAAGTTGCACCGGACAAAATAACAGGCACGAAAAGCCCAGAGGGAAGTGCCAAGCCATAGCTGATGATGCTAAGAAAACAAGTAGTGACGAGGAATAAAAAGACCGAAGATTTCTGGAACACATTGTTGGTGTTGAGACTGTAGAGGTTTCTTATTGCATCATCGTTTGTGTTAAAAAATAAACTAGCTAAATCATTGTAATGGCCGGGAGCACACTGAAACTTCTTGAAATTTCCGGACCTGCCTATTGATGGACAAGCTTCTGCTAATCCGGCCGGGCAAGGCTTACAAGATGCGAGCCAAGGTAATCCAAATAGGCAGCATGAAGCGAATATGGAAACTGAAGCAGCTAGAAGAAATTTGTAGACATGGCCTTTTCTGAAGATGAGTAGAAGATATGGATGAATCTTCGCAGTCAAAGTGGAAGATCAAAGTGTACAATGTGATCTTAGAAGAGAGGAATACATACTGATGAATAAGAGTGTAGAATCTAAGAACCTTGTCCAGGAGGAAATTGTACAGGCTTCCGAAGATTCCTCCTATTACTCCTAGAATGACGACTAGAGTTAAGTCGACTAGGTGATAAGGGACATCATCTGAAGTGACATCAAACATGATAAGGCCACCCTTCCCAAATAACCCGCATTTTTCGCTTCTACAAATATCGATTAGCACCCTGAGCACAACCGCAACGACTGCTGTAGTGAAGAAGGCTCTCAATAGCAGTGCACTTCGCCACCTTCAAAGACAAGTTATCACTTATCTATATATCAAATATGAGAATACTATTATAAACCAAAAGGCAGGCAATTGAAATTCTAAACTGATATACAACTAATGTGTCTAAAATTTTCATAATCCTTCATCAAATTATACGTATGACATTTGATTAGGGAGATAAAATCTTAGTCATTGCACACAAACCTCAACCTATGTTTATCAACTTCTCAAGGAAATTTTCAATGCAAGCAAAGATAAAAGGGGCATAAGGAAGATATGAAGTAGCATGATACCATGATGATACACATTCCAGTGCGAACAAAACGCCACCAACTGGTGCGCGAAAAGCAGCAGCCATACCAGCACCAGCTCCGCAGGTGACAAGATCCCGTCGGTCTCTGTCGTTCTTAAAGTACCTCAACCATGTGCAAGTCAACTTGTACTTCCGAGACCCGCCCTGTCCAAGTATGGATGCAATGCAAGCACTCGTGTGCACCATGGGACCAGCCTTGCCCACATAGAGAGATGAGGAGACCGCAGCAATGCTACCTGCTACCTGTTGATTCCACTGTTGCTCAATTTTATGCATCAACAGGCTTTGCTTCTTTATCATTCAAATGGTTCAACAAGGCATCGACAAAACTGGACTTTATCTCATTAATAACTCTAATATGCCTCCTTTGATCATGATAAGAATGCATCAGTAAAACTCAACTTTTTGAATAGCTGTCTTGATTCAGCCATAGATTGGTGAAACCAAAGTACTACTATTACACTCTGTTTTACTTCTTTACAAGATGAAAAGCATGCACAAAACTTGTTTTTTTAGTTCTTAAGTATAAAGAGTAGGTACTCATCCATGGAATTGCAATATCAGGCCGTATCAATACCAATTCTATAAGCTGTGTAGTTCAATTGAATTGAAGTAGTTGTTAGCACTGAAAGAAAGAGGCATAACTTCTTTTACTAAACTCTATTGATGATTGAGATAGATAAGATATTTCAGTTCAGACCAATTCCAAGAATTGCACCTTGACACATAGCGTCTTCAATGAGAAAATCTGAGGAGCATCAACGCCATTCAGATAGGCCTTCACTTCCGGAATCCCAGATCCGGCTGCCGCCGGCGAGATGAAGGCGGTGATGGCCGAAGCAAAGATGACGAGCAAAAAATTCGACCCCGCAAACACACCGAAAGCCCGCCAATACCTAATCCAACCAAAGTAAAACATCAGTTAGCCAAGAAGAAACAGCGGAGCACAACGAATTCACAACTAGATCGCATGCGTCCGTACTTGCGGTCGAGCATCATATTGGAGGTGACCACGAACTTGACGCCGGCGATGTTCTCGATGGCGAGGTTGTTGAAGAAACCGACGGCGCCGGAGAGGGCACCGACGAGGAAGCAGAGAGTCCACTTTAGGATGACGTACTGCACGATGCGCGCCGGCCCCCGGCTGCGCCAGTCCTGCTTCAGGAAGTCATTCTCGATCAACCTGCAAACCCTCTTTTAGACCTCCGATCCCGTCTTGCCACGGACCAAAGTTCAATATCTTAAAAAATAAAATAAAAATCATATCTTGCAGCATCCAAAAATCTCAAAACTAGGGCAGGTCTGTTTTTCTCCCTTTTTTGCTTTTCAGAGATGGAAGAGCAAAATCAAAATGCTGCCCCCTTTATTTTCAGAAAGAGAGAGGGAGATGTAGAAATCGATTCTTCAATCATCCCCAAATCTAGAGTTAACAAAATCCTCCCTTTAGCCACACTACAAACTTAGATCGAGGAGCAAAGGAGATGAACAGGAATGATGAGACGCAAAAAGAAGAAAGTACTCGTAGTCGAGGCTTTCGATGGGACAGAGGTTGGAGCCGATAATAGCGAGCTGCGAGGTGGTGTTAGAGGCGAAGCGGCGAATGCTGCGGGGGTGGTGGTGTTCTTCGAGCTGCGAATCGACGGAGAGAAGAGCAGTCTCAAGGTCGTCGCCGTCGCCGTTAACGAGCTCTTCCATCGGTAACTGCTCCGCGGCGCACACTCGCATTTGCTTACTCTACCCTTCCTTTTTTGCTTTATATAGATTCAAAGGAGAGGGAGGAAGAGGGAACTGCGGCCGTTGACTGTTCGACCAGATTGATGTTCATGCGGCTTTTTTTTTGCTAATTTGAAAGTACAAGGACTATGTTGCAAAAACAATAATAAGACACAGAAGTCTTCTAAAACTACAACCCTTTAAACATGTAAATAAATAATATAAACTATTAGATACGGCATGGAATTATAATTTTGTTAATTTGGAGGTGGACAATTGAAGTTAATTAATCTCTTTCAATTGTTGTGCCAATCAAAGTGTCTCAACAAACAGTCCAACATTTTCCCCAACTAATTATTTGCATGTGTTGGAGCAAACATTAAATTATAAATATTAAATGGAGTTTTTTTTTCAAATAAGTCCTCCAATAATTGGGCAGTAGTTGGGTCGAATTGGGCCTAATCATTGGACGGTCTCCGAAAGATTATGAGGGAAGTCGGGCCATGCTTGTGGCCCATTTGCCCAGACGAGCTCCTTGACAGCTGTTGAACTCACTGTAAAAAAGTGGAATCGTCACCTTAGCGGCCCCTGAACTTGGCCATATGAGGGAAGTCGGGCCATGCTTGTGGCCCATTTGCCCAGACGAGCTCCCTGACAGCTGTTGAACTCACTGTAAAAAGGTGGAATCGTCACCTTAGCGGCCCCTGAACCTGGCCTCCCAGAATTTGATGGCTGTTGAACTCGCAGTCCAACAGACAAAATCCAAGCTAGGCGGCCTATGGGCTCACGAGTAGACCGCGAGCTCATGCCATATTTAATTCAGGTATTTATTCTGTTTTTTTTTTTTTTCCATTACTTCTCTACCATAATAATTAAGTCTTTATGAGTCCTCGGGGCTATGATATCCCGATAGGACATTTAAATTGTCTCTCAGATATTTATGGTTTGAACCCTAGTTAAGGTGTATTTGTAGAAATTTTTTCTCTAAATGAGGGCGTAATCAAATGATGTTGGGCTTCTGAGCTGACCGCCGCGTGCGCTTCTTGATTTATCCTAGTGGTCGGTGGAAAACTTTCGTAGAATTAGACCGGCCACCCCAGAGATAATCAATGAGAGTAACTGGGATTATCATTTTTTTTATTAAATGATTTTATGATGTCTAAGGCTATGATGCAACGATAAAGTATTTAGATTGTAATGTAAGTATCCATAATTACTGTCTAACTGGATTTATATATTAAATGAGTGTATGATGCTCCAGAACTATGGTGCAGTAGTAAAAGTGGAAATTGTGGAAATTTATATAGGATTAAATTGGTCATCCCAAATTTAATATTATTCCGTCTGATTAATCATTAAATGGGTTTACGATGTCTGGGTATAAAAAATATTTAAGTGTAGGATTTTTTTTAAAAACATTTGAAGAGTATAAAAATTTATGACACATATTCAAACAGTTTGTCTAAATATTCAAGGTTCGAATTTGAAGTACGATGTCTTTGCAAAAATCTTGGCTGTGGGCTGCTGAGCGAGGAGTCACTGATGAGTCTCTAGAGTTGAACCGTCTATCTCCCAAACTAATTGGATAGAAGCTAAGATCAGACTATATACATTTATTGTGTTTATTGATTATGTTTGCAAATAAGAAGTATTTAAATTGTCTTTTCTTCTTAACACCACCAAATTGATTAACTAGCTTTCGAAGAGTTTTTTATTCGCTAAATAATTGTGATTTTTTTTTTCTTTCAAGTTGGCATCATGTATTATATAAATGAAAACTTTCCATTAGCTACTGACCTAAATTAGAAGTGTTTACATCGAATGGCATATCAATCCAATATTTTTAGATTCAAAACTCCTTAAAAAAATATTTATTAATTTATTGAAATTAAGACTATTCTTAAATATAAAAAAATTAAAAAGACGTTACGCCATCATTGCCCGTGAAAAAGCATTTTTCATTCCTTGAGTGGTTGCCAAATTGCTGTCGCAATTAATATTTTTCTACCAAAAAATTCCAAAAATATATTTAAAAAATGAGCATCGTCATCACGCGACAATCCGTTAGGTCAAAGCTCAAATTGAGTGGCCCATCGCAAGCTCCTGCGATGGATATATATATCTGTTGATAATATATTGAGTTCATAAATTTTTAAATTAAAGTTAAAGATTTAATAAATTGAACCTCTTCCTCACTAATAGCCTCTTTCAAATTGTTAGATTTTTTTTAGGAATTATCAATTGCGAATAATTTTTAAATTATTCTATTCTCATATGCATTGTATGTGAGCCTTCACACTAGTTTATATGCATCATTTCTCATCGTATTGTATTATATTCTATTTGACTCAAAACCACATAAATAAATTTATCAACTATTTTTGAAAAAAAAAACTATATTATTTTTCATTTTTTTATCATAGGAACTCGATCAACGTGTATACTAAACAATCAAGTTAAAGCAGATCAAATCAACATGAA
>JBBMJZ010413106.1:8952847-8993176 GCA_037833815.1 Zingiber zerumbet | reverse complement strand
GTCCGCCAATGTACTCCTCCGCAGCACCTCATCCCTCAGACGCACCGAGCCCGTCGGCTCTCTCCTGTGTCGTCCTTCTCGCTAGCTGCATCTTTCACTCAACTTCTTGCACTATTAAGTTCCTGCACACTTAGACACAAGACATCAAAATGACAATAGGATATAACTTGATTTGGTTGATTACATCAAAACCATCACGGGGTATTTACAGAGTGTCAGAGTATGTCGGGTGTCAGGGTCTGTCGGGTAATGGAGAGTATACTGCGGGTGTCCTTTTAAGCAGAGGAAGATTCCATTTCAAGCATATGACAGAGTATCAGAATATTCCCTGATCAATAGCTGTTATTCTCTGATAAGTGGTTGTGATTCTCTGACACCGTAGTATCTTACGCTAACCGATCGAGAGTGGACTGAAATTGACGTCCAAGAAAGAATGGAAGGGCCACCTACCTCTCATCGTTGACCTCCACGTCATTATGATCTTTAACCTTCACGTCCTCTACACTATTAACTTCCAAACGCTACCGGGTCCTCCATTATGCACCGTATTATTAGGCAATCTATTTCTTACTTTCTTATGCTTTTCATCTATGTTTCTTGATTTGTCATTTAATTTATTTAGATTAACCTAATCTAAATTAAAATAATGTGAGCTGGAAATATAGTAGCCTGAGTCTTGCATTCATTGAACACAGGATGCTCACTGTCCTTGCATAGTTCTCTTCTTCCTTAGAAGTTTGCTGTCGTATATTGTACTGGTTTGGAAGCGACGGCTTGTTGTTTTGCTAGATAGTTTTTTGTTATTAGTTTAACTTGGGATAGCATTAACTTCGACATTTCATGTCAAACTTCACTTAACCTTGAGAACGACGGCTTTTATTATTTTTTATATTTAAGTTTTTTCTTATTGGTTTTTTAAGAATTTGATAAATATTTATAGTTTTATTGAAATAATTCAAATTAAAAGAAAACTATTGTAAGCGATAATAAGATATCTTCCGATAAAGATGTAGATGAAAATTGAATATCAGATAGATAGGAATGAAAATGATGACAGAGATGAGACGGATATGAAATCTATTTAAATCTAACTCATTATCATTCTCATTTATTGCTTAGCTTAATGGTTCTTCGGTCAATTGCTAGCACAACTGGCTTAAGTAGTAACCTACTTAACTTCCCAACCAATCAATTTGTCTGACTGATAGCTCGACTCATCTAATCCAATCAAGTTGATAAGCTTTTACAAATCTCGATATTGCATTTTATTTATTCAAACTTTTGAAAATCAATAATATATTTTTAAAAACTAAAAAAAAACATATATTATTCTTGAGAGACAGTGACGAAAAGCTACCATCTGGTCCTAAACATTTTTAATTTCTTATATATTTAAACTCACTTTTTAATAAGAAAAATATTATAAAAAATGATTCGATTGCTTTCTGAATAAAACCCTTTTTTTACTGATATACTACTCCGTAACGGGTCGGCTGCTACAAACCTACGCGTCATGCAGACCGCATGGTGACGTCGACCACGATGGCAGCGATCGTAATGAATGGTGGCCGTCCACCTGTCGCTGTCACCGCGCTCTCTCTCTCCTCTCGATTTGGTCGCGTCGTCTGCTTCCTTGTATCGTTTACTCGTCACTCACCAACCCACGCATCTACCCTACCAAAAAACCACATCGACCGTTTTACCAACGTGTTTACCCGGGAAAGAAGGTAGATAGTCATATTGATATTATATTTTTTTCATTTTCTTTACAATTCAGTTGTGAAGACATTAATTCGAATGATCTTCTCGTCTGATTAATAAATTTATAATAGAGTCTATTTCTCAAATATTTATTTCTAGTCTAATTCAAATTTTAATTCTCTTATTTATTTCATCTATTTATAACCATCAATATCTAATAATTCTACCATTTACTCTGGCACATGCCACCCAAGGCTACGTCGGTCGTTGCTTGATTCGTAACCAGTTACCAACCGCTTCCCCGAAACGGACGCTCCTATTTCCATCCATGACCGTTACGTAACGTAACGTCGTCGCCCCGGAACCCGCACGTGTCAAGCGCACCTTAATTAATAAAACGCCCTGCGGAACAGCACACGCCTCTTCCTCTGTAAAGCGACTCCGGCACGCGTGCTCCCTCTGTTAGCGCCTGCTTTTAGCGCTTCCACTCCTCGCCTTCTTCGAATTTATAAAGGAGCCCCTCCCGGCGGGTTGTTTTTTGCATTTAGCCCCTTGATCGGCTTATTAATTCCCTTTTCGCCGCCTGAGAGACCGCCGCGACCGGAGCAATGGCCACTCTAGGGCTTCGCCTCGCGCTGCCCGTCGCCCTCTTCCTCCTCCTCCTCGGAGGCTTCGCCTCCGGGGCTTCCTCCTGCTCCTCCGCGTCCTTGGGCTCCAACCGCGTCTACGCGACCTGCAGCGACCTCCCGCACCTCTCCGCCTCGCTCCACTGGTCCTACGACGCCGCCTCGGGCAACCTCTCCGTCGCGTTCGTCGCGCCGCCGGCGCAGCCGGATGGGTGGGTGGCCTGGGCGATCAACCCGACCGGGCAGGGCATGGACGGATCCCAGGCGCTCATAGCGTTCCAGCAGCCCGACGGGTCCATGGGGGCGAGGACGTACAGCATCAAGGGGACCGACGTCAGGCAGGGGCCGATCGCGTTTGACACGCCAGATCTGGCGGCGGAGCAGTCCGGCGGGGTGATGCGGATCTTCGCGACGCTGAAGCTGACGCCGGGGACGACGACGGTGAACCAGGTATGGCAAGTGGGGCCGTCAGTGTCGAGTGGGGCTCCGCAACCCCACGAGCTCCAGCCGGCGAACTTGCAGTCCACGGGCAAGGTGGATCTCATCAGGGGAGCGACCTCCCAGTCCAGCGCCGGCAGTTCCACTACCAAGAGCAAGAATGTGAGTACCTAATTTAACCTGCAATTTACCTAAAATTATCATCTCTTGGCAGATAGAGTATGATTGACTAGGGGTCAACCTTGGGTTAGAATATTCAATCGATCGATTTGTTTCCTAATTATTAATACTTTTTTTTTCAAGATTTTATGGTGGTCTGGATTTGGAAGTATCTATAGAATTCAAGGTCCTCTACAGTTTGCTTATTGAGAAATTATTAATATTCGTCGTCTCTGTGCCTTTGACATAGATATTTTTGTTCCTGAGGTCTTCAGATCAGCTTAGCCAAAATGCAACCTTGTCCTTTTCGTCATAGAAAACTTTAATTTCTACTGAGGTCTTCAGACTATTTTGTTGCATGTTGCATTGCGCATGCTCATTGTGTTTCAAAACTTTTAGAATGTTGGGAATTTCGTCAATTTAATTGACTTCGTTGATAGGCTGTGCGCAATACAAATAAAGGAAAAAGTATGGACAATAGAAACATATATAGAATACGCATTGACTAGCATACTTCAATGTTAGAGGAGCTTTGGATGTGTATCTGAATTCTTGGCACTTTGCATGTTATGTAGGTGCACGGCGTGCTGAACGCTGTGAGTTGGGGGATTTTGCTTCCGGTGGGCGCAATCTTTGCTAGATATCTGAAAACATTCAAGTCAGCAGACCCTGCATGGTTCTATCTCCACATAACATGTCAGACTATCGGCTATGGAGTTGGAGTTGGTGGTTGGGCTACTGGCCTCAATCTCGGCAGCAAATCTAAGGGAATTCAATACACCACTCACCGAAACATCGGAATTAGCCTCTTTTCGCTGGCAACCTTACAGGTAAGACGAGCATTGCAACCTTTTGATACATTTGAATCAAAGTTTGATATGCATGATTGGATTAAAAGATATTCGATACTGCCTGCATTGTTTCGGTTTAGCTAAAATCCTTGAGCCGAATTCTTCTTCCAAAGTATGTTATCTTACTATGCTACAATTGGCGTATGTGTTTTTAGGTATTCGCTCTATTCCTGAGACCAAACCCGGATCATAAATACAGATTCTATTGGAATATCTACCATCACTTGATCGGATACGCTGTCATCTCCTTGGGCATCGCCAACGTCTTTGAAGGCTTCAAGGTCTTGAGCATCGATGACAAATGGAGAGTGGCTTACATCATTGCAATCTGCATTCTAGCCGCTATCGCCTTGTTTTTGGAGATTGTCACTTGGATCATTGCTCTCAGGAGGAAATCTGACAACTCAAAACCCTACAATGGCGTGAAACATCCACTATCTACATGATGGATCTTACTACCACTCTGCCGGTATGTACCATTCGATCTTTCTCATAGTATGCGCACACACGCCTTTTGCTTAATCTACAATGGTGGTACAAAATTTTAGTCTTTCTATATCACTTTGTATATTCTATTGAAATAAGTCCAACTCTTCTGCAATCCCTACATCAGCCTTTATGCTTAAGTTTGTGTGGTTTTGGAGGTTGAGCTTTCTAATGTTTTGTTGTATAATATCATACAATATGTTTCCACCCCTTTCTTTTTGTGTGTTCTTGGTTTCCTTGTCATGATTAGATTGGATTGGAATGGATTAGATTAGATTAGAATCTTTTGTAATGGTGCCTTTCCTGATGTCACAATGATTGGTTGGTCTATTGGTGTTGAGTTTTAATAAATTACAAGTTGATTCTGCCTACTCTTCACCCACTAATTGATCATTAAACTATATATGTTTATAATTTAAAAGGTTATCAATGAGTTTTTAATTTTTTGGATAAATGGAATGTTGATCTCCCAGTGGTGAAATTTTGGTGATATGGAGAAGAATCAAGTTCATAATTAGCAAGGTGAGAATCAAAAGGTAGGACAGTAGAGAGAAGACAAGTGTCTAACACGGGTATCCGTCATATTGTTGCTACAAGTTAAGACAATTGATATAGTCAAGTCGGCGTCAGCATGTTCAGACCAAAAAGACTGATAGCTACTCTGAGCCCACATGTCGACACCACAAGGGGCCTAGCAAAGTGGAGGAAAGAAGGGAGGGGAGACCTAGTCTTCCATAGTGAACGTGGTCACACCATAGCAGTTTGCTTGCCAATAGAAGATAGCAAAAGAAAAAATAAACAAGTAGAAAAGAAGAGGGACAACGAAATGATAAAAGTATCCTCACCTAAATCATGACTTTGACCTAGGTCGATCTGAATGACATTATCGATCTTATCAACTATATGCTCATAAATAATTAATTCACAGTGAGCTCGTCCTATAGCTTGGAACTTGATGAATAGGATAGGAGTGGAATCGAACTTAGCTGAATTTTTAAATGTTTGTGCTTGATTTATTTATAATCGAATCGAGCTCGTATTTTATCAATTCAATATCAAAACTATTATTATGTTTATTTAAAAATTGATTCACGAACTTAACGAACGTGTTCACGAGTTAACGAGCCAAGTATTCCAAAGCTTGAGTATGATTTATTTATCTTAATGAGTTTCATTAAACGAACTCAAATAAATTTTTATCGAATTAGGATTTGAATAGCTCATGAACAATTTGATTCATTTACATCCCTATCGATGAGCCCTGAGCACTTCAACCTCCCTTTTTACCACTCGGCCAAACCCTCTCAGAGCCCCATCGCCCACTCGCACCTTACCTTCTCAGCTGCGTTCATTGAGAGCAAACTTTGCATTTCATTTCTCACCCATCTTGCTCCACCCACTTTTGAGTGGACAAAACTTTAACAAAATTCAACAAAAACAAAAAAACAAAAATCTCTCTCATGGTTCCCCCCAATTGTTTGCAGTGCATTTAAAGAAACAATAAGAAAATCAAATTTCAAATGAGACAAAACATCTTAAAAATCGACTTCTGAGCGTATGCATAAATTATCTTTTAAATTTAAGACAAACTAAAGAAAAAAAAATAACACCTAAATTTATTTATTTAAAAAAAAACAAAAACAAAACATAACCTTGATGTAAAGAGATCCTAAGGGACATGAGCACATTCCACATGCCACAATTGAAGGTGAAGCTCTGAGCGACTATTCTGAGTAGTATGTATATAATATATATACACACACATACTTAACATGCAGATAATTTATTTTAATATTTGAGAAAATTACTTCCACTATTCAATGAATAAGGCATATTAAGTGTAAGTGTTGAGAGAGCGAGTTTTATCACTAACCATTCCCAAAGAAATTTCATCATACATCCACCACATAATGCTTTCCTGCACATCACATAAGCTCGCCATGTAAGAAATACACTTGAGATTGTGCTTCCACAAAACCAACAACAGAAGAAAAAAAAGTCCAGGAATAAATCTTAAATTCTATTATAGAAAATGCAACGGATTAAAAAGTACAAAAAAAAAAAATACCAGTCGAGCAACTCTCGCCGGAGAAGCAACAAACGCAATAAGTGGATGAATGATGGCTTCCTTTTTGCTCGCATGATTGAGCGTCTTCTTCTCTACAGATAGAACTAAAGCACATCTACAAATTGGCCAACCATGTTATACACCTTGTTTGAGGAAGTCCTATTTTTCACCTCAAAATGAGAAAAAAAAAATCCTTTCTAGATTTACTCAATGAGCCTTGGAAATGCACTCTTGTCTAGATCGAACCAATGTAAGCAAGCAAATCATCAACTCTCTCGTTGTATGTGTGAAATAATCCACCAAAGATACCACGACCATGGAACCCGGGGTTCTTCTCGAGATTGTAATGAACTAAGATGTGAAACCACACTGCCCTTTTCAGCCCAACAAGTCTCTGAACAAGTTGGGGTTATTTCCAGTGGGTGTCACACCGACCTGCCTGGCGGTTGCATCCTTGTGCAATGCATCTTGTAGATTTGGACCCTTTTTAACTGCTATCATGGGTTTCTCCATGTATGAACTCTTATCGGCAGAATAGGTGCCTTCAGAAGCCAAACTGAGAGAAGTGCTGGATACACTTGGTGGCGTATCCATGTGCAGTGCCATCAGATCCTGTGCTTTGGCACCACCAGTTTTGACAGTATTATAGAGTGGTTCCAGTGCTGAAGATGGTTCTATAAGTCCTTCCAACTCTTTGAAGGGATCAATAGTTGGAGCACTTGTAGGGACCGGTTCCCCGAAATCAAGGAGATCAGGAGGGGCAGTTTGATGCTTGGAAGTTCCAGGGCTGACAGATCTGGCCACACTGGATTTCTCAGCGTTTGTAGAATTTCCTTTGGGTGCCTTCTGGGCCATTGTTGCCTTCTTCTCAGTTTTACTGGCTGAAGCACCAAAAAGCGATGCTGCTAACCTCTGTTTTTCTACCGAAACTTCAGGCTGTTGTCTCCTTGAATCATATGTGGTATCTCGTGAATGAGACCTGATGCCATCTTGATGCGCCATGACTCCATTTGTTGTCTTCTCCACTGAGGTAGTGCTAGACGAAGAAGATGAATATGTAGGTTTACCCCACTTCTTCTGAACACCATCAAGTCGAAGCTTAATTCCAGCATCTGCAGAAGAGGCTTCAGGGCCAACAATTAGCTTAGAAGCTTGATTATTTTCTCTGTAATAAGTAGTATCAGGCACTAGAACAAGATCCGTAGTTGAAGCCGAAACGAATGGTTGAGGAATAACAGGTATAGAAGATGGTTTCGGAAGCTCATATGCTTCAAATCTAAGTGAATGACTGGAAGCTTCTTGCTGGTATGGACTTCTAAAGTTGCTTACACCAGACATGCCTAGTCGTTCGCTCTCGGGAAGGTATGGATTTGCTCCCTTCTCAATGGATTGTTGAACAAAATTGATCAGGAACGAAAGATCCTTATCAATCTGAAAGAAAACACCTCGTCAGCTTATTGGAGCAGCAAGGGATTAAAAATATTCACTTTCTAACTTAAAATATTTGCCTTTAACATAAGATGGTTGCAATTGAGTCAGAGCAATTTTCTGAAACCACATAAAGTTTTTCTGGGAAATTTACAGATATATTTAGTTTGAAAAAATTTCCAACGTTATCAAAAAAAAAAAAAAAAACCTTTGCTATCAAGCCATAGTTGCATGAATGTTATCCTTCCATTGAACACCATGTAAAGGCAATATCATTGGTAATAATCAAATTATTACATTAGTAAACTAATAATTTCTTTGATCTCGCTGTCCTATTTACAATAGATTTACCTCTTCTATAGTCAGAGAAATTAGCAATTTTTAAACATTCTATACCATCTCACCTTGTTCTAGAGTTACACAGAAAAAAAAGTCAAAAACAGGTTTTGTCATCACCTCATCTTTGACTTAAGAGATTTTGATAGGGTGGCAGTCAATGATAATTAAACTTTCAAGAGAAAATTGCAATGAAATTGCAATTGTACAAACTCTTTTACCTGTTACATTCTATAGTTGGATTAGCCTGCATCTTTGGCTATTCTATCTATCAGCCAGTAAAATTTAAGTTCATTCATCCATAAAGGAGGTTTATTGTTTAGCATCCCCCTCATGATGAAGCTAGATGGAACTTGAATCATAAACCCAATGAATTGCTAGATAATGTAAATTCTAATCCATGCGCTTTACACAAGCATGTCATGATGGCCAGTTGTTCATGATATGTGCACTCATACTCTGATAATATAGCTATTAGGTAGATACTACTGAAGCTTAAACTACAAGATAAAAAAGTCAATTTACAGATTTAGGAATATCAAACATCCATAACCCAACTATAGAAGACCAATAGCAAAGATAAGATAACTTATGCATGCAATGAATTATGGCAATGCAATTATGAAACTGCATAATGATTACCTCAACATCCTCACAGCTTGCATCAAGTGGCATGACATTTCCAGCTGCTTGACTATCTAAACACAACAACGCTTGTAGCTCATAAGCACGTTGCTGTAAGTCTGTCGAATGTGATGCAGATAGTTCATCAAGGAAGGACTGACACTGGAAACGCAATAGAAACAATGACTGCAGTATTAGCAAAAGTATATAATTTAAGCAAGCAAAACCCAATTTTACAATAGAATGAAAAGATCACATCAATTATACTCGCTTGGCATACAATGCAAATACAAGTATTACCTCAGGCAACATTTCCACTTTTCTTCCTGCAGCAATCTCAAATGCACAAATCTTCATGATTGCTGATATTGCATAAGCCTATCACAAATTTGAAAGGCAAAGTCTTTTGCTAAATAGATGCATTATAATAACAAAATAAGCAGATGAATAGATAAACTACCAGTGGACCATACAACCAAAACAACGTGTCTATTTTACTGCATTTCCTAAGAGTAAGCAATCACAGAATTTAGCTTTAGTGCACAAGGTCCATTTGTCTGATATATTCAGGTAATTGTTTCAGAAACTCTAAGGCAACATCTCCTTCACTTGGTCCAAAAGTTTGGGTTGGATGGTTTGATTTGAGGTCTCTGCTGACGTGAAGGCTTTGGTCCCATTTAGTAGAGCGAGAGAATAACAGAACAAGCAGGGTGCCGTTGGATCCTCAAATGATACAGTGGTTCGTATTAATTATTCTGTTATAGTTTCTTTCTTAAATGGTACACATGAATTCTGAATTGTTCAAATTCACACACAAAAATAATGAACTTATTATTTTAAAATTTTGTTTTAATTTTAAAATTCATGGCAGGTATGAAAACGAGTGATACCACCCACTCTGATACACATTTGTTTATTAATTATCATCTCCCTGTCACATGGAGTTGAACCCCATATCAATCGTTAGTTCCAACTAACCTTCATTAAGTGCATTTCCACCACCCTACTCTATTCACCTCCTGCTTATTCTGTTACATTTATTTGATTTTAGCATGCAAATATAATCTTACTGGCTTCTTGGCAGAAACATTAGAAATAAAGTAGAATTTCATAAAAATTTCTCTAGAACATAGTTCTTAGGAAAAATTTCCAAATGAACATAAAATAAATCAAATAAGGAGAGAGTTCACTACGAAAAAAAGTGTGATGAGCATATCAAATAAAAAAAAAAAGGACAGCCCGGTGCACGAAGCTCCCGCTATGCGGGGTCCCAGGGAAGGATCCATTGTACGGAGTCTTACCCTGCTTTTTGCAATAGATTGTTTCCAGGATTCGAACCCTTGACCTTTTGGTCACAAAGCAGCAACTTTACGGTTA
Source organism: Zingiber zerumbet (assembly GCA_037833815.1). Taxonomy (NCBI): domain Eukaryota; kingdom Viridiplantae; phylum Streptophyta; class Magnoliopsida; order Zingiberales; family Zingiberaceae; genus Zingiber; species Zingiber zerumbet. Next base: position 8,983,082 of record JBBMJZ010413106.1, on the reverse strand, counting down.
CGCCAAGGCTCCCCTTCTGATGAGCATATCAAATAACAAAAATATATATATATAAAAAAATTGAACCATTAACTACAAGCCAAGTCTTTTGCCTTTGAGATGTAGATCAATTTTGCATTTAAAGTAAGGAGAAAGGGTTCCTTTTACTATTGAACTAAGGAAAGTAACTTCTGCTGTATACCACAATGATCCAAATTCTTAAGTGCAAATCATTAAGCCAAAAGAAATGTTACGCATGAATGCTACATCCATGCAAGGTGCTAATAATCCAAAAAACAAAACAGACATCAATGTTATAGATATGTTAAAAACATTTTAGCTTAAGTCTTAGATTATTCATTGTACACCAGAACTCTTCTTTATGTCGAGTAGGCTGAGAAATTGTAAATAAAAATAAAAAATAAAAATGTTAACATATCATAATAAGGGAAGTAAAGTTCTCTGTCACAAGCAAAAACATGATTAAGAGATTAACCTTGACTGTATCATTGCATAAATGTGCCTCAGTAACATCGCATAACTTTCCAATTATATAAGCAGCAGTGTATTTCCCATCTGCAGTTCCATATTCTCCAAGAACCCAGCATATGACCTGAGCTTAAATACCATTCTCTAAGAACACTATAAAGGTTCATAAAATAGGTAACCAAATGAAAAAGTAAAATAAAACAAGAAAAACAATAGACCTGCAAAAACAAAGAAGGAAGCTTTGGCTCCCCAAGAATGCGCAAGTAAGAATCGACCTGAATATAAGAAATAGAAGTTACGGCTATCCAATAGGAACAAAAAGATGAAAATAAACAATAAAGAGAGATGACTGATGACTCCATGCAGAACGTCTAGTTTTCTGTCATTCAAAAATCTGACCAGACTAACTTGTACAATAAAAAAGGACAACTTTGGCAAATAGAAGTATGAGAAACTTTTTATAGTGAAGTCTGCATAAATTAGTTGTTTGTTCCAGCTACAAATATTTTAGCAGCAATGTCAAATAAAACAGACAGATTTATTGTGTCTATTTGGAGGTGTGAAGCCTGACTGAGGTACAATGCAATTTGATGAGCTACATGGAGGTTTGGGAGTCAAGCTCACCAGTAAGCTCATCAAGGGGCAAGGGGCCACACCATAGCTGTCAAATTCGAACATTCTATGGATCAAGTTTGCAAAGAGTGCAAGGGGCAGCACCCCAGCGAGGATTTTAGGAGTAAATGCAGAAAACTCTGGATTTGGCCAACCTAAACTAGTGTCGTGACAATTGATGACCTACCACATGCTCTACCAGGCTTCAACCAATCCTGTTGGATGATCAATTTACCGTAAGAGGTGGCCATCCAATGGTGCTAGTCTAATATTCAAGTGCCTATTAATCCATCCTGGTGTTCCTAACCCATCTTCTAAAAGTTGTGAATCAGTCTTATATGGCATATCATCAATAATTACATAATCCACTTATTATGAGTTTTGGTATGTGTGTGTGAGCCATATATCAAAGGAAAAAACCATCTCATGAATATTGTACTGTAGAGGTGTGATGTAATGTATATTTGGCAATAACATAAAAAAATATTCACATAATTCCTCAATCTTGTTTCCTTCAATGTTTTTTTATCTTCACTTGTGTTTCTTATTTTCACACTTTCAAGGAGATTGCCGTGTTCCAACAACTAGTAACAGAACCATAACATCTCTAGGAATTGGTATCAAAGTGATACCACAATTCTAACAAAATTCAAAAAGTGAGACATTAATTCCAGTTAATCTACCCATGATAAGTAAAAAATCTAGCATCCACAAACTTACTGCAGAGGATCTAAGTTGACTGTCAGCACCTTCATCATCCTCTCCAAATCCTTCAGCAATTAGTCGCATTAAATTATGTGCAACTCTAGCATTAACAAGATCGCCTGCATGCTCAAAGACCTTATTCATTGTCTGGGAAGTAAAAGATAAGTCATTAGTTAAGAGACAATTCTAGGATATGTTTTAGACAAAGGTACAAAACGTAATAAAATTAAACAATATGGAGTATTACTTGGATAAACCATTGGTTGCTTGGTGCAAATTGTTCAGCAAGCTCAACACAACGTGATGCAATATCTGCCTTGTAGTGATTATCATCGATACTTATCAAATAATCAATCATACGTTCAACTATTACTTCGACATTTGAGGACTTTGTCATTTTATAGAGTAATTCAAAGGTCTTGCGCTTTAAGGTATCATCAGGATCCTGTAGAAATGAATCCATACAAACTGACTCAGTAAATCACATTTCATATTTAGTATTTGGCAATTGCTAGGTATTATCACTGCTACATAATTGTGTGTCCGAAACATATATACATGAATGTTATTTTTTCCGAGGAAAGTAAGCTTGATTGTAAACAGAACAGAATAATCATTAGTATCAATACACCAGAAGAAGATGATTAATTATCCTGCAGATCTACATTGACAAACCAGGGTTCAGTAGGCTTGAACTGTCTGAGATTACTGAAATCCATGTATGCTATTTTTTCCAAAAACAACATAGTTATGCATTCTGTGACTTGCTATGAATGAGAGTATGAAGCAAGATCATGTAAAATTTTGTTGTCAAAATTATACAGATATAAGCAAAGCAATAAAGGATGTTACAATGTAAATAATAAGTTGTGTTATAATTTTTGTATCAAACTGTAGCCAATACATAAGCAACTAGCCTATTATCTCCTTTGAGATTGTGTTGCAAAACTATAGTTAGTGATGTCTCAACTATCAACTACCTATTTGCCAGTAATGGTCCATCTCTTTAACCTGTATCCTATGCATTATATTACCTATCTTCTGTTTATTTCTGCTTGCTAACACTGTGCATTCTATTTTCTGTAACCACCCTACCCTCTAGGTTTCCCCAGTCAATTGGGCTCATTTTTTGTCAAGCTTAATTTACAGTTGCATGTATATTATTGAACTCAAGTAGATCATAGTAATTGGATGTTTTTTAATCAAAATCCAATATATATCTCATTATTCTATATTAGTAGTACATGTTTAGCTTTTAATAATACTGTTCTCCTGTGCGTATCTAAGCTGTTTTTCATGTTTTCCAATTTTGATGCTTGTCACATGGCCAAACAGTTTAGCTGTGGATCTCATCCAAGACTATAAGAACATATCATTTCATAGCTTGGAAACATACATCACATACAATCACTTATTGGAACGTATATATATAAGCATTAGCAAGAAAATACTTCCAAGTGGCATGGACAAGAAATGACTTCCAACATAATGCAGCATGTGCATAGCATGCAACATCAAGCAACCTGATGGGGATTGTTTGATTACTATTAAAAGAATGGTAGATTGCAAGAAAATGCCCAAGATGATGTACATAGTTCATTCTTATGACTTGTCAACCTTTTCACTAACTAATAAGTAGCCTATACTCTTGCTACAATTGTAAGCAAATACCAAGTCAGGTGATTCAGAGTTATAAACTAATATAGAGATCAACACATACAATTTTTCTTGAGAAAACATCTCATGAGAGAAAAATATCAGTATTTCCATTAAGAATGTTTTTGAGAGAGTATCCATCACCTCTAAGCAATCAATAACAGCAAGTTGGTGTTCTTCAGCAATATCTGGATTTATTTTAATAAGTCTTCCAAGTGCGTCAATGCCCATGTATTTGAGGTTATGACTGTCACTCTGCCGAATAAAATAACCACATAAGATATAGCAAAATATCATCAACCAAAAATGAAAACTGGGCATGCCTTCAAAAACTTGGAAGTGGTTTCTATAGCAGCATCCATCAATTTAACATTTGGATAGATGGATGAGACACAACATATACATTCGTATAGCACAGCATTTCCAATGTTGCTTGATGTTTCACATTTCCTGAATAAGTCACTAAGTACATTATAAATTTGGCCACTTGCTTGCTTATCACCACTACCGAGTAATGCAAGAATCTTTAGTAGTTTTATCTGCAAGATAAAATATAATGCTACCAAAATTAAGCAGGAAAAAAAATAACTTGAGTTAGAGATAAGGTATTCTATGTAGCAGGGTACCTGAATAAATGGAGCAGGCATTTGATGATAATCATATGTCTTTGGAAGTTTTCTCTCAGCTACCTGCTTAAGAATGTTGGCAAAGCTGGCGACAAGATCCTTGTATGAATTTACATCTTCAGTGATGAGATCAAAAAGAGGGCAAAGTGTTGCGCCCATCACTCCAGGATCACTATCACACAACCTCTGAGACAAAGATCAAAGGCAAATGGGTTAACTCCTCAGAAAGGCTTGTAAGATATGATAAGAACACTTAAATAATGGGTTAAAAAACTGTATTTTAGATTGATTAACAAAATAGTATACCTATTAAAAGAATCTCTTTAGATACTATGGTATCATATCACAGAACAAACCAAAAAGAAAGTCACAATGCTTAGAAATGGATAAACACATGGGATTTATTGACCAAAAGTATTCATATTTATTAGCTTAAGTTGTCAACTGATAAAACACAACAACATTCAACTCTAGATTTAAAACTGATTAGTTCCTCTTCTCCTCAACTGATGTTGCATTTTGATTCATATTCAACTTGTCTTAACAAGGATTTATCCAACTGGCATAATCAAGGAAAGATAATTTATTTTCTTTGTGCTTCCAAAATTATCTAGATGCTTAAGCAAATGAACTAAGTGAAGAGACATAATAATACATATTCCTGAAGCAACCTAGACCAACTAGAATGCTTTGCTTATTCTGGATTCTGTTTTGTTTTCCTGAAGCAAATGAAGAGACACAATAATACATATTCCCAATAAGTTGGATAAGCAAACTCAAGATGTTTCGAAAGGGATATACTGACTGAACTAAAGCAAAAAGGCTCACACTTAGAAAATAGAAGGTTAAGAATTTATAAAGGATCCCTTAATACTTTTCCATAAAACCAAACATCAGCAATCATTGTGAAAATATTTCACTTGTTTACATCTAATCCATGCCATTGGGGTGTTATTGTTCATCTGGCTTGAATATTCTGAACACAAGGTCTATTCTTTCATTATGCTATGTTTGCTTTATTTAGTGTGATAGTGTCACCTACATTATCTGAAGCATCACTTGTTCAAGTACATAATAAAAGGTAAAAGGTCCAGATATGTTACAAACTTCCGATGCTGATGCGATCATGACTAATTGCCAAGGTAGCATTTAATGAATAAAGATAATAGTGTTACATAAATGTAATCATCAAGGCAAAGGGAGCATATTTATATGCAACCAGAGAAAAACTACAATACCATTCTTTTGCGAGCAGGAATTGAATGTAGGTGGCTTCAGTAGCAAATTACAATGTCATACAATACATGCAAGCAAGCAGGATATGGGGAAAGCAGATACCTTTCTGAAGTTGGAAATGAGGTGGGACACGGAGGCGGGTGAACGTTGGTAGAAGCGATGGAGTGTCATCACGGCCTTCTTGCGCACGTTTTCCTTTGGATGAGCAAGGAGGTCAACCACCTGAGGAAGAACAGCAGGGATAGTCTCCTCGTTGATGAGCTTGCAGGCGGCAGTGAGGGCAGCGCAGACAACCAGATAGTTATCCGAGCGGAGGTCCTTCTGGATAGTATTGATGATTAGTATGATCAGATCATGATCGTCGTTGAGGAATAGGGTGACGGCGAGGTAGCCGGTACGCTTGAGAGGGAGGGAATCGTCGTGGGTCATCTTGACAGCGTGGATGTAGCCAAAGGAGGCGTCATGGCCAAGCATCTCGGCGTAGACGAGGCGAATAATATAATCCTTCATCCTGCGTCGCGGCACGTCGGGCTCGGCGATCCTGCGTCGAAGGGACTCGATCTCCCGCAGAATGATGCGGTCCTCTTCCGCCTTGGAGCGCGCCTCTCCGATCGACTTCACCAGGTCCAGAAACTCCTTGGACTGGCCCGCCCACGCGCCGCCCTGGGAGCCCATCGCCAGCTCCCTCCCGATCGTCTTCAGCTGCTCCATCTGCGCTTATCTCTGCCGCTTTAATCTCCCCCAATTCCACCGGATTCACCTAGCCAAAACCCTAGGACGTACTCCTCCGTGACGGATCGAAATGCTCTGCCGACGCAAAACTGATCCTAATTCCAAGCCGTTCACGAAGATTCAGCGCCTCGAAGGCGTGAATGCTGATGAACTCGGATCGAATCTGGAGGAGTGCGCAATCGAGACGGAGATCGAGCTTGAATCTGAGATCTGGAAGACGAACAGAGGCAATAAAAGAAACGAGATTTTGGTTTTCCCTTTTTCTATTATCTGTTTCCTTTCCTTCTGTTTGTTTATAGCTCTGATTTTACAACAAAAAAAAACTTGGGAAAATGGCCATTTTTCAAAAATAAGCCTTTTATTTTAGAATTGACAACACACCTCTAGAGTTTTAAAAATCGTATTTGTACACCCTTAGATCTTGGAAAACAACATAATTGATAATAATGGGTGAAATTGTCACTTTGACGGTCCCCTCAGGAAGGCATTGAAAAACTTCCTAACCCAACAATAACAACGGAGATAAGGATGAATTGAGATAATGACATTCCATACTTACTAGAAATCAATCAAAGATGTCCTCAGTGCGTCGTACAGATAAGAAGTGTATGGTTTTATGGCCGAAAGGTCTAGGGGTCGATCCTCGGGGTGTCATTGTCTGGGGTTAACGTCTCTGTCATGCACTTTCTACCTATGTACCTATATTTATCTCCCTCTATATCTGTGGAACCGATTTTAAGAGGATCGCTGATGTAATGGTTCCACATAAAAATCAATCCAAGATCTATTGATAGTAATATTCATATATAAACTGACTGCGTACAATACGTAGAAGCTAAGAAGACAACATAATAATTCTATCTGAGAGGTTTTCTAGTTAAAATGAATTTAATTCATCATTGGAGCATTAACATAATTCACGGTGGAACTACTAAATACTATCATACACTCACATTTACCATTAAGTAGCATTGTAAAAGAGATTTATTTTAAAAAATAATATGATGGATTAGTATTTTTAAAATGACAAAATAAAAATATCATTTGATCCTGTCTAAAAGTCGAGGCGATAGATGCTGGGGACGTGACACTTCTGTTGACCGTACGTTGACTCCAAATTAGGTGGACATGCAACTAAAACAACGTCAGTACTGAGTCAAGAAGGGGTTCCCCGGCGTTGGCCCTCCGACGCTCAATTCAAACTCCGACGATGGAGAAGCAAAGTAACAATGTAGAAACAGTAAGACTGCGTTTGGTAGGATGTAATCTGCCTTGTAATGTAATCTAGATCACATTACAAGGCTGATTATTTTGTTTGATTTTATTTTTAACTTGTAATGTAATATGGATTACAAAATGTAATTGATCCTGTCCGAGTCAGGGGTCGATGAACGCTGGGGAAATGGCGTCCCTCCTCGCTCCTCTGGTACTCCGGTGATCCTGCAGCAAAACCGAGCCGGGGGGGTGTCCCGGCGACGGCCCTCCGACGCTCAAGTCAGGCGGGAGAAATTGTGAATAAGGTGGCTCAAAGAAGGGGATTCGCATACCTCCGATGAAGAAGAGGGAGGCTTTATATAGAGCTCTCTAAGGAGCCCGGGCACGTCAATCGAGGCAATACCTTACCCTCGGCCATGCCCCGGTGTGACCTTGTCAGGCGGACATCCCTGAGGCCATACCGCTACTGTATCCACCTCTCCGTGATGTGACGGCGGGATCCGTTGACCATATCACCTCGTGTATAGTCTAATCGTCATACGTGTCTTCCTCTCTTTTGCTGCCATCTTAGACCCCAAGCCGAGCGGATTGGCCACTCGGCTTTCCGTCATGTCCTCACCCAACCCCGGCCGAACGGATCGAACCCGTTTGGCCGTTCATCCCCCGGCCGGGCGGCTCCCCTGCCCGGCCGCTCGGGCACTTTCAGCCCTTGGCGTCGGTAATCCTGGGACCCTGGCTGAGGCATGTTTAGTGCCGCTCGGACGTGCTTCCACTCTTGAGCTGGGTCCCATAAGAATGTGGGTCCCCCATTCTTACCGCCGGATCAGATATAATCAGCAGAATTAGATGAACATATAAGAATTTGTTTCATGTCATTCCGAGTTCTCTATAGTCATCAACCAGCTTTGAACATATTTTTTTTTTTGAAAAATCATTTAATTTTACGACAATTCCCTAGATTCGTCGTAAAATTTCTGACGAAGCCCCGGATTCGTCGCAATATTCCAATGAATCCATGGATTCGTCGCAAAATTTTATTGAATCCCTGATTTGTTGCTAAATTAGATATTTTTTTTTTAAAAAAAATATGTCCGAAGGTGTTTGATAGACCTAGAGGGTTCGAAATAACATGAAATCAATTTCTATACATACGTTTGTTTAGTTTTCTTGATTATATCAATGTCCTCAAATATTATTTTGACCCAATATTTTTTTTTATAGCTAAGTCAATTAGATTAATTTCAAAGGTAAGTTGAAAATGGTAGAGTTAAAAAGTAAATTTAATTAGTTGAACATGTTAAAGTTATAAATTAATATTAAAGATTTCAGAATGATAATTTTTTTAAACACAAATTATATTATTTAAATATATTGGTGTTCAAAAAATTACTGATCAAAATATATTTGGTCAAAATGATGTTTGAATGATGGATAAAATCAGGAGAACTAGATGAATACATAAGAACTGGTTTCATATCATTCTAAACTCTTTAGGTCTGTCAATCAGATATTTTTTTTGTTTGAAAAATCATCCAAGTTTGCGATGAATCTCAGATTCGTCACAAAATTTCCAATGAATCCTAGATTCATACCAAAATTAGGTTTTTTTTTTAAAAAAATATGTCCGAAGGTGGTTGATGAACCTAAAGAGCTCGGAATAACATGAAATCAGTTCCTATGTGCTCGTTTAGTTCTCCTAATTATATCTACGACCTCAAATATTATTTTAACCCAATATTTTTTTAATAGCCAAGTCAATTAAATGAATTGCAAAGGTAAGTTAAACATATTAGAGTTAAAAAGTAAATTTAATTAGTTGAACATGTTAAGTTACACATTAATGTTAGAGATCTCACAATGATATAAAATCAGTTTCTATGTATTTATCTAGTTCTTCTGATTATATCTATACCTTCAAACATCAATTTGATCTAATATATTTTGATTTATGGTTTTTTAAACACGAATTATATTTTTCAGACACATTAGTGTTCGAAAAATCACATATCAAAATATATTAAATCAAATTGATACTTGAAAATATGGATATAATCAGAAGAACTAGATGAACATATAGGAATTAATTTCATGTCATTCCGCTCTCTAGGTCCATCAACCGCCTTCAAACATATTTGTTTTTTGAAAAAAACATCCAAGATTGCGATGAATCTTGGATTTGTCATAGAATCTGCAACGAAAACAATTTTCGTCTCCAAATTAGGGATGAATTTCACGACGAAATTATGTTTGTTGCTAAAAAAACCCTAAATTACCAAAATCACACCTGATCCCTCCTTACCCTAATCTATTTTCCCTCTCATTGGCCGCTTGCAAGGGTGATTCCTCTCGGCAACGAATTCCAGACCGTTAAGCCCACTCCCCTTTCCTCTCCTTTGATTCGATGGGCCCTTAATTGGTTAGCTACGGTTGATTACGACCTGCCGTGGGCGACTATAGCTTTCCTTGGCGGCCACGGGTGGCCGCGACTTACCTTGGTCAACTGCGACTGATCGTGGATTCCATTGGCCAGCATGAGGGCGACGGCGGCCGGCCGCAGCAATCCGGCCGACCGTAACTTCCCTTACTCGGCTGCGGCCGACCGTGGCTTCCCTTGGCCGGATGGGGTGACCACGGCTACTCTTGGGCAGCTGCAACCGACCATAGCTTCTCTTGGCCGGTCGCAGCTTCCCTTGGTCAGCCACGACCGACCGCAACTTCTTTTGGCTGCCTCTGGTCAATCGGGTGTGATTGCATTTGGCAGGCAGTGACTGGCTGGGGGTTGGCCTTGGCGGCTTCTTGGGCTGCTTTTGTTATTTGCTTTCCATCTATAAATTTCATCTTCTATTTTCTCTTACTTACCCTTACCTTTGTTCTTGTTTCTTGTTCTTGAATTGAAAAGGTGCGGGATCCCTCTTTGAATCGTTCTGTAGCAGAGGCCGAAGAAAAGGTACAAGATCCCTCTTTGTATTTCGGTTGATTGATCTGTGTTACTAGATTAAAAGTTAATTAATAAAGACAAAATCTGTGTTAATTAATAAGCTTGTTTGATCTTTATTAATTCTGTGTTTCAGATCAATCAATTCTGATTTGTCTATATTTAGCATAATTTTGTTTGTATTTTGAGAAATTAGAATCAATTTGGTGTGCCTTTTAGTTAAACGCATGAAAGAATCAGTTTTATCTTTCGATATAAGCTTTGGTTTCCACATGTAAACTTCATTATCATTTGCAATTCATGTTTTTCATTCGTCTTGGTTAACCTTGGCTAGGTATACGAAAAATTCATTACTTTAATAATGATAGTATTATTTTTGTGTGGTATGTTTTATTAATATTTTAATAAATTAGAAATAGATAAAATACAGAGTGAAAGGAGTTGGACGTATAAAAAGAATTTATCTGAACATCGGGATTTAACCGATGAATTTATGACTGTATTGGAATATTTTTAAAAATTTTACATCTAGAATGTTGAGTTTATGGATGATAACAAAATAAAGTGTCCATGTAGAAACCGTCACAATGGTAAATTTTTACCGTCTAGTAAAGTTTCAAAGCATCTTTGTAAATTTAGTTTTACTGTGAATTACAATAATTGGACATGTTACGATGAACCATGTATATCCAATGAGGATTATTATGGACACAAGAAACAAGTCTCTCGAGATCAGAGTTAGTATAATCAATTAAATCTATATCAGATGATGATACATGATGCAGTAGATTTGGATTTGATTCCCAAACCACATGGAACAACATCAATGTTGGAAGAGGTACTATTAGGACACTTTGGGAGCTAGGGGGTGATTAGCTTCAATCACTTCGTTAATAATGATTTACAGCAGGAACTTTGAAGCAATACTAACATCCTTGATTTTACTTGGTATTTACCTCCTTGAGATGATTCACTCTCCTTACTCACAATACACTATGAAAATCTCCTTCTAGGAGGCAGAGAAGTATAGTACAAGCAAATACACAAGTAAATACAAGAAATACAACGAGAACAATTAAATAAATATAATAATGAAGGACCTTTACTCCCGATCTCTTGTTACTGTAGATTGCCTCTTGATATTTTTAAAATGCAGCAACAATTGTCTCTAAGAAACTTCAAAATTTGGCGATGAAGAGCGGAGAAGGAAAAATGTCAATTTGAATCTTTGTGAAACCTTATATCCCGCGGATTATGGCTCCTAATCGATTAACCTTACCTCCAATCGATTGTCACAGCATATCCGAGCGCATTCAATCGTCCAAACCTCATAACCACTCTTTTCTTTTTCTCCCAATTGATTACCTAATCAATTAAAAGGCTTTAATCGATCACTTGATCAATTACGAAGTCCATTGTGCGCCGTGAAGAATTCCCCTCAATCGATTGAGAATGCTCTAGATCAATTTCCCAATCGATCTAGAGATCTATTATTCTCATGAACTTCTTCTTCTAATCAATTACCTAATCGATTAAACTTCTCGCGACAAAATCAACTCCCCAATTGATTTCCCAATCGATTCATGTGGAAAAAGGCGATTCGCTCGCCCCCAGCGCCCCCGCCAACCCGTCCCTAGGCCAACACAAATGACCAATCGATTCATGCACCTCTTTGTGCTCACTATTTAGGCCCCCAATTGATTACCCAATCAATTGATGAAGGTTTAATCGATTTCCTAATCGATTCAGCATTCCCCTCTCTCGCGACACACAACTCTCAATCGATCAGCTAGCTTTACCCCAATCGATTACCTAACCCTAACTCACTTAACTCGAGTCTAGGGTTCCCTAGCCCAACATTTGGTCAACAAACCTGATCTGTTGAAACTTTTCACCAAGTATCTGGTCAACCTTTAATTTTAATTCACTTGGACTTTTTCTTGTGCCAACCTCTCATTGGACTTCCTATCACCAAGTGCGGTTCTCCTTGACATACTTAGATTTTTTATCTTACCTAACCTCCGTTAGGTCTTTTCTTTACTAACGTGTGGCCCACCTTGACCCACTAGGACTTTCTTTTGCCAACGTGTGGCCCTCCTTAACCCACTTGGATTTTTCTTTGCCAACGTGCTATCCTCCTGAACTCACATGGACTTTCCTTTGCCTAACCCTCAAGTTAGGATTTTTACCTTGTTTAACCTCCAATTAGGGCTTTCCAATCAAGCATCCAGTCCTCCATGACCTACTTAACTCCCGTCTCACATATTGTCAAATATCTAGTCAACCTTAACCTATTTGAGCTCTTCTCACATATTGTCCCACATATTGTTCTAACATCAAAACTTAAGCTCAAACTCACTCAAGCTTGGTCAAACTGGTCAACCTTGAACCAAGGACGATTGCACTAACAATCTCCCAACAATTTTTCCCCTTTTGATGATTGACAATATATTTAAGTTAGGCTAACCTATTAGCCCAATTTCATCCCATGTCTAAGCATGAATGAGAGTTTCTAACATAAATCCTACATTTTTCTCTCCCTTTGATATACATAAAAAAATCTTCTCGATAGTCAATTTGTTCAAAGGGAATCCAACGAAAGTCTCATATCTTTCATTGTATCATATGCTCACTCTTAAGCATTTATCGTATGCTCCCCCTTGAGTATTTATTCATAATAATGAAGGTTCCCAAGCTTCCATTATCTACTTATCATTAAAAGAATTTGAATTATGTCTTTAAGGAAGAGCACCTCCTCAAAATATGCACCAAACTTCTATCATTGCACTAACAATGACTTGAAATTCCTAACCCTTTAAGAAACTCAAAAATTAAAGTTTTGAGGTTAAAAGTTTAATATTGAATCCAAACCTCATCCTAAATTCCAAATTATTCCCCTTTAACTATTCCTTTCTTATTTTCATCAAGAAAATTACCTCAATGTACTTATATAAGAATTTCAGAAGGTTAGGGATAGTTAACTTGACTAAACATGATTTAATAAACTGAAATCAAACCATTTCAACCATAATTAGCAGTCTTGATGAATTGGTTTCAGCTACCCATCAATTATAGTCTCTCTAAATCGATTGAAGTTGGATTTCAGTTGATTAAGAAGTTTCAATCGATTACAGTGTCATAATCGAATGGATCAATCAATTAAGGAGTGTTAATCGATCACCTGATCGATTCCGTGAGCCTCTGTGCTCATAAAAATCTTTCACTAATCAATTGGTGTACAACAATCTATTGACCAATCAATTGCTGTATCTGATTTCTTGGTTTCATATTTCAAACCGGAATTCAAAAAATCCTAAATAATTCTACGTTTTCTCAAAAATCATGAAAATTTACGTAGATATAATTTGTGTCATGTACTATCAGGGACAAATAGTTTCTATAAAAATAACTCTCATTTTTAAAGATTGATACAAATTGAAAACTATTGAAAAACTTCAATATTTTACTCTACTTTATCATCACCAAGTGTCTGGTCATCCATGATCCATTTGAACTTTTTGTCTCGTGTCAACTCCATGTTGGACTTCCGTTTACCAAATATCTGGTACTTTGTGACTCACTTGAACTTTTCTCTTGCCAACTTCAAATTCAAGTCAATCCGATCTTGGTCGACCTTGACCTAGGTTGATTTTGTACCGACAATTATCACTTAAAATGACCCTTTATTGGGAGAATGATCACGCTAGCTTGCTAGCTAGTAGTTCATTGTATTCTTTTGTCCAATCTAAGTGATTAGGCTTTAGTTTTAGACATATATCGATGTTAATATTAATTCTTCGTAGAACATTGGTTGCAAAGTGGTCGAATTGACTTAATCTTAATTACGATTATATAGTTTGATATACACAACTAGAGATTAAAAAAAGATAAATAAACTTAAATACAGTCATGCTCATGACTTGACTCATTTGTAGCCGTATACAAACATTATCCCTCGAGAAAGTTACGTAAACACTTGGTCCTCACCACTAACTTCTACATATTCAACTCTTTCGCGACTACCAACCAGGCACAAATTAGAGTGAGGGAGGGAGACGTCGATCGACTTAATTTGTGTCCACTGAGTTGGCCAAAAAGAGCAAGTTATATATAAATTAAGATTGAGTTTTGATGGATGAGAAAATGAGACAAGTTCCATCTTGGTATATGTCCACAGATAGCGAGGGAATGAACCGTCATGTCTATCTTCTATCTCTCTCCTCTTTAGATGGATGGAGAAGAAATTAAAGCATAGAGTATCCATGAAATCATTATTAAATATTCCCCCTTGTATGGGTCTCATGTTGCCACAATGTTGCATGCATATGGCCCTATGAGAGGGAGGGCTTCGATTCCATCACAGATGAGATTCAGGTAGAGAATTATAAACGAATGAAAGATTTGTATCACGATCGACTTTAAGTTAGACACGAATAGTTGATAAATGTTCTATATATTTTACTTTGCTGTAAATGAGTCGATCAACCAATTGTTACTTGCTCTAGCGATAAGCGAGTTGGATCTAGGTTTCAATATGTATAACAACATTGTTTAGAGAAGTTTAACTTTATGGTTCTCACGTTCAATGTGGGGCACAATTAATATCGTAATTACTTCTTTAACTCTCTATTGTTCACCACCTTTAGTGTGCTCTTTTATGATGCCTTCTACTTAAGTATCGAATCCATCGTCTAATCAAAACGATCGAGTAAAATATTTGATATTCATTTTGAACATGTATCAATTAACTAGAGCCATAAATGAATTGAACCATCATGAATAAATTTGATATTCAACTTGATAAGAGCTTGTTTAGATTTATTCAACTAACTGATCATTCATGAAGAAGTTCGAACAACTCGTTAATTTAAATAAATAAGCTTGAACATATATGTTCAATTTGATGAACAATATTCGTAAATAATATTTGTGAACTATATTCATTAATAAAATACTTATCAATATGCCAAATAAATAACAAACTTTCAAAATGAACAAATAAATTAATATTATTAAGCTCAATAATTAATTAAATAAATTTAAAATATAAAATTCTCAGACAATCAAATAAGTTTGAATTGAGAGCTCGATGATAGCTAAACGAATCAAGCTTAAGTCAATCCTGAACCAAGTTCAAGCTCATAAAAAAGGAATCAAACAAACCTTGAATAATCATTTAAATGACTTGATTCATTTTATACTGGTATGACTCGATTACCTTATCAAACATCTTCGAAAACCATAAAACTTAGCTTAGCTTATCTAGTTTACTGTCCTAATCAAAACCATTCCTTTTATTTCACTTTTCACAGTCACCATAACTTATTTGATTGCAACCATTTTTTTGTTTGTTTGTTTCTTTCTTTCATTGTTTGTATACATTCTCGAAGTAATTGTTGTTGATTCAAGTGTGCTTTCACTTTCCTTCGCCACTAACGTCGAACATGGTCCAAAAACTTGTTTCTTTCTATACCAAATTAGAAAGATTCTCTTGACTTAAGAAAGTGCATCTACATTCAAGTCACTAACCCGTCAAGGTAAAATTGCCTGGATCTACAACACATTTGACTCTAATTTAAACACAATTCTTTTAATTAAAAGGTCAACGTCATCGCAAGCTTATTTTTTAAGGGAAGCAATAGAAAATCTTTAAAGAAAAAATCGCTAAAATCTAATCTAATCAAACATCTTTTCATGATTTTTTTTTTTAAAAAAGATAAATTTATATGCAATCTTAAGAGATAAAAATCATTTTTTTAATGTTATATTAAAATATTTTAAAATTATATCATTTAGTGGAGATATTTATATTGCAAGGGACCAAAAAAGATTCACGGGCTAATAGAAAATCGTCGCCCCAACCACCATATCAATCAATAGGAGGACCCAACCACCCATCATCATCAACGCAAAGTACACAACAATTTTGAATGGACCTTTAATTTTTGAATTTTTTTATTATATTAATTTTTGTTTCATTTGTTAAGCATCACACAACATTTTGTAGCTATAGTAGAGAAAAACAAGTTCTTCAATGAGATTTAGGTGCATCATATCGTTAAATGTGGTTAGTGTTTTCAAAATCAGATGGCCAAGATTTTTTCAATATTCAAAAGTTTCGACCGATGCAGTTGCGATTGCTCCGTTGCTAATAAGATCGATTTAAAAGGCATTAGGTTCTTCGCTACATCGGTTGAACCAACCAATCTACAAAGTAAGGGATGAGATAAGTGAATTAAACTAACTCTTTGGCAACCTAACCATAAAAACCAACTCTATATCTCTAACTAGTGAGAGCCGATATTTCTCCATTGCTCAAGCAAGACGATTTGTACAAAGTTGGATCTCCGATATACTGACTGAGCTGGCCAATCCCATCCGATTTCGAAAACATTATATTAGGAAAGCAATTTTTCCTTTCCACCAACCAAATCATCAAAATCTAACTCCACATTTCAAACTCTAACAAGTAGATCCACTGAAATAAACAAGCTTTCTAACTCTCAACCACAATGAAACCCACTTTTTAAAGTACTTTTCCCAAGCTTTTTATACAAACTTTCTCAAAAGCTTGTATTTTGATGTGTAATCCAGCACCATGGAAGGAAGAAAACTAAACGACCTGTCACGATCAATATTTTGGTGTTTCTTTTCGAGATCTCAACTCCGATTTTCGCTTTATAAGCAAATGGAAGAATTATTTCAAGGGACACAAGAGTTGTTACGACAAAAGATTAGTAGTGAGGCAACTAATAAGTTATTAGATTGTAGTAAAAAGTTATTATACTCACCCCAGATATTCTTTATAGTCTGTCCTCAAATTATATGAAGAGAGATAAAAAAACTAAAAGATTGAAGGAGTTTTTTTCCCTAAACAAACAAGTTCTTCAAGCAATCTCGCTATGTTACCTCCTTCCAGTGCACACTGATTCATGGAACTATAATGGTGATACCTTCATCAATTACCTCATGACTACACTTCAGGCACAACTAAAGGCAAAATCATCTACTCCTATAACACATATATAGTTCAACACATACATATTTCAATTCCAATCATGTTGAATAGACTTAAATTGAACTCTAATAAATATATTTATTTATTTAATTTGAATATTACTATGCTATAGTTTTGCATAAAGTTCGATCAAAACAATAAAATCCATATAACCAATCTCAAGTAGTTAAAACTTAGCTCTAACATGTTGAATAGCAGTTGTTGAGTGCTCGACAACTGACATTCTTCGGCTTCGGGCCAATGGGATGCATCACTTTGCAACTGTTGGTTCATGGTGTCAACAGGAAACTGTCAAGAGCTTGCACAAAACTTCAAAAAAGCCGTAGCCAATCCAAAGTTCTCCCTAATGCAACCTTTATGTTTGGGGATGCCTACTATGCCTTCCAAAGTCCAATCCATCGACCATACATATATAGTATGCATCATCCATCATGGAATTCTCTAAATCTTAACACATTGGATGGTAACAATTTCAGCTAATATAGGGCTTAAGAACTAGTTGTATAAAGATTGAAGTATGTGTTCTGGGACGAGTACCATCCAGCCGATCAAACAAGAGCCAACAAGATCATCAAGAAACTTGGGATGAATTCCATTAACGATACACCTTTATGCCCATTGATTGAACCACCAATTTTGGGTCCATGTTACTTAACTTATCCACTACAATTTTCCTGAAGAAAGAAAGTCCTTTTGTGTGTGCAAGCGCAACGGGGTGTAATCTACATTTCTTGAAAAACTGATGTAAATTATGACCATGGAATTGATGTAATTTGAGGTGGTAAATTGGAATGTTTGAGGACCAATTAAAGTAGAATTAGAAGACAACAAAAGTCTAATAAAATGAAATTAATTAAGACTATGGAATACTACAATTGGAAGTGACAAATAGATTTTATGCAAGCAAAATTAATAAAGCAACATAATAACTTACAAATATGTAAATTATATATATTACTAATTTCATGACTTTAGTCTGCTTTATAATTTACTAATGAATATAAAATATCTTTTAGATTATAAAGATTAAGAACAAAATATTTTGTTCAGAGAACAATTAATTGATCTAGACGAAGGGAAATGGGGAAGAAAAAAAAGAGGATCACTAAATGAGCTCTGCTGTATCTCCTGTGTTCTCAAATTGGACCCCACTAATCCAACTGCCAACTCATCCGGCTTCCGGCCCCGACACCAAGAAAATCTATGAAGCTTGGCGGTGCATCAAGATTGGTGATCTCTTGATCGTGATCAAATGGTGGTGTCTCATTGGCTGAAACATGGCTTGACTGATGAGGTGGTAAGCTGATGAGAGATGATTGGTCGAACAAACGAACCTTGGGTTGATCAACTGCAATTATCAAGAGAAATTCGTAACATGTCGTATATTTCAAAGAAAAAATATTTAATGGGGATTTGAGAATGTATGGAGGAAAAATTGGATATTGCTCAATACTGCTAAAAGAAATAAATGAAACAGAAGTATTTATTTATATGGTTATTTTTTATAAAAGAAACAGTTAACAAACACATATATTTCTTACGTGAAACCTAAGAAGAAGCTTTTTGTCTATTTCTTTTGATAAATTCTAATCATAGGGCCAAGTAAAGAAAGAAATAATGAAAATTTCAAGGTAAAAGAAGAATGCATGTATGATGTATACATGTAATGCTTTTGTGGGTGTGGTACTATGTCCTCTACTCAAGAAAAAATAATAGATATGCATCTAAAAAATTTAAATTTTTGTAAAGGAAAAAAAATGTAATGGCGAAAAAAAAAATTACCAGAGAAGAAGTCAAATGGAGTTGCTTGAGTAGAACTCTCGCAACTGCGATCAAAGTCACTGGATGAACCACCAAGGAAAGGCAAGCAAGGAGACGCCATTTTGGTTACTTCCTCATCGACCATAAGCCTTCTCCTCAGAGAGGCAGACGTTGTTTGTTCCCTGTACTTCCTGGCCATGATGACATGCCAATGATTCTTGATTGCGTTGTCAGTTCTTCCAGGGAAGAGTTTCGCGATCATTGCCCACTTGTTGCCGTGCACCCTGTGAGCAGCCATTAGTCTCTCTTCCTCCTGATGACCGAATGGTCTCCGGTTGATCCTAGGATCCAACTGGTTGAACCACCTCAGGCGGCAACTCTTCCCTTCATCCACAAAAAACTAACGTTCAGTTACTCTACTTCCTTGAAGAAGGGTGAAAGTTTTGACATAGGTTATTGAGTAAAGACTAGCACCTGATCTTCCCTCCAGCTTCTCTGCAATGAGGTTCCAGTTTTGAGGACCATAGAGCTCAACAAGCTCCTTGAGTTTGCGGTCCTCGGATGGTCTCCAGTGTCCTCTTCCACTGATCTTTGGCAAACCATTGCTGTTGTAATTAACAACCTCACTGCTCTCTGGTGACCTCTGGCAGCACTCCATGGAGGGGAAAGCAGTGGTCATGGCTTTCTCCTTCAGCACCGGGAAATGATCAATTAAGCAGTGTGGAACAGGACATTGAAATAAAGAGTTTGATCTTTTTAAACTGATCTCGTTACTTCTTTATTGGTGGTCACCAGGACGCTGCTCCACACGTGTGGGAATTTTCTCATCACGCACGAGACGTACACAGTTGAAGTTAAAAGCAAATAATGGTGAAACCGAGTGCATTTAAAAAACTTGAAGGGTGGACCAGTCGGCTTTAACAGAGTCGATCAGACTGGTCTGGCTTCTGGTTTACCAGGCTGAGCAACGGACCGGACCTGCTAGCGTCATTTTGCATCTGACTAAAGCAATTCGTTGGCACCCATTTACTTCCCTCCTCACAATTTTGATCCATCTGATCCTATTGCCAAAGTCATTTTTTATCTTTCCTGCGTAATACTATTGGCCTCTGGCTAATATTTAGCTTTGAATCATTTACCACCCAAATGGAGCTACATTATTCCCTCTCCCCTGAGAAAGAATGAAAGCTCGTGCTGTGTAGCTGCAGAGGGGAGAGTTGAGGACCACCAGCCTTGAAAATGGATGTGGAAAATGGAACATGGATAGTAACTCAACCTCATCAAACTTGGTGAAGTTAAAATTGGTAGGACACTCGAACACTAAATGCTAATTGTAAGCTGTCTCGACTGTTCGTTCTAAGTTTAAAGAATAAGAATAAACCTAACGCAACTAATCGATACCTTAAACCAACCAAATCTGTTGCCTATTTATGCAATGCTCAATCGTCCTAAATATTAAATGGTCACAAGAACACAACCACCACAAGAAATAGACAAGGACCTACTTGTTTCTGAACGAAGCATGTACCACCCTACACCCAAAAGGCCTCAAAGCTAGGGTTTTTTGCAGTTTGTGTAATACCACTGTGGGTGGCTGGCTCATTGCAATTAAATGAGGACAGTAGGAGTGGGTTCATTGAAGAGGGCAGCAAGAATGCACATTTTCAAACTGATAAAACAGTGAAATATCAGATGTCATACATTTATGGAGAATAGGTCAAATAAATTAAATGTCCAATGGCAAGATAAAATCCATAATGAGTCTCGTTACTTATAATTGTTGTGTTGTTCAGGTAAGTAAATCAACGTGAGAACTGGTTGGATGCAACTTGGAGGAACATGCAAGGAAAAGAAAAATGTATCCCTTAAGCTTACTTCTTTAGGGCATAAAACTACACAGTTATAGTAGATATGAAACCTTTCCATAATTTCCAGAGTCTAAACCACATCCAATTCATGCATCAATCCTTGATATAATGTGGAATGTCCCGCTGATTGCCTTAACCCCTCCTTACATGTGTTATTGTTGTTGGTGAAGTCTCCCGTGATTTACCTCCTTTCCACATTGGGGGAGCACCCTGGAGGGGATGCCAAGGTGACGATTTCACCTTTTGCTGCCAATCAATCCTTGGAATAAGTTGGTGGCACCATTTCATGATGTGTTAAGCACATCTGGTGCTTGCATAAGGAAGGTTCTTAGCCAGGATTGAATCCTAATGGCCATTTTGTACTATGCTCGATCATATAGTATAGTTGAAACTGTCTAGCACCAACTATCAGCCTATATCAGATGCTGATAAGGCAATGGCATTGACATGAACAATTTGTCTAATCAGTGCCAAAGACTTTTCAACATTGAATGCTCAAGATGTCAGACAATCAAGATGAGAACTAGTTGTGCCGGCATTAGAGGTGTCCATACTTATTAACAATGAATCCTGATATCAAATTATACAAGCCATTTCTCCTCCCATTTTGCAAATACAACCCTTCCAAGATGGTTGAGGAATGTGAAAACTCTCTTAAAGTTTTTATATTAGCATGCAATTGACTTATTTTACAGGGCTCTTAAGCATAAGACTCAAGAGTTCGTGAGGCATATTACTTGAACGTTTTAATTTCCTCTTCCCATGGTGCAAGTGATGTCTTATGATTGACCAATCTCACTGCAGACCTTCCAGTCTGCATTAATCCAGATCCAACATTCTATGGAAGCAAAGCTTAGGTTTGACCGACAGAAACTCATCTCCACCACTTCGTTGTTTTGACAGTTTAATTGTTAGATGTTACATAGCTCCAAATAGCTATTGGTTTCGTTGAAGGGTCCCAATCAATTCCCATCCATATTCCATATGCTTAACTGGACAATGAGTTCACATAAGAGGCATCTTTTTCTTCTCAATTGCACAGCTTCAACTTTCAAGGGCCCTAGAAGATTACCATATATAGCAAGGGAGTAGTTGTGGTCATGTGGATGTAATGAAAGGAATGACAGTAAGGTCCTACCTAACTAGCTCCTCCCATTAAAATTCCAAAGTAGATCATCTGGAAAGTGGAAATCAAATCAATCCAGTAAACTGAGAACAGCATGCAATAAAGCAGTTTTATATCTCCCCAGAAATAAAATAAATCATTAAAAAATGCTATTAGGAAAGTTGAAGTTGAGACTTGAGTTTTAACTTTAAGATAAAGGAAAGAGTTGTGAGACCTTTATTCTAGATTTAACTAACAAGGTACACACATTCATGACATCTTTCCTATGGGGACTCAAGCTCATGTACAATCCTACTCACCTACTTTTTGTGACTCCAAAGAAGGAATGCTACAGCAAATTAATTGTCTCACAATGCAAAAACTCGAGATCACTTTTGTACATCCCCTTACAAAGAAGAAGTTTAACGAGAGTTTTTAAAGTCAAACCAAACTAGCTGATTTGGCTCGAGATCAATCTCCCATCTGATATTTATTAAGCCTTAAGACGGAATAGATAATGAACCAGTCAAAACCAAAACGGATAAAATTTGGATTCAATACTGATTCCATTTGCACGAAAGCATGAATTAATGCCACAACTTGTCTGACAGTTAAAAGTATTAACTGCAGCAAGATAGTTACATGGCACACAGGCTCTGGGGGCGGCCATGGCTTAAAATTATTTGCATTCATAAAGAGAATGACAGGAAAAGACATCATCAAGACAATGCCATGGAAGGAAGGGCATGGCAACACCTAGACAATTATGACTCGAAACTGTCATGCACATTTCCCCTGGGTTGTCATCCTCTTTCGCTCCAAATCTTACCCCATCTATTGCCAGTTTGGCAGAGAAAATTGTGCTGTTCGAGCCTGGTATCTAATCAACATATGGACACATGGTACAATTGTAAAGGTTTTTTCATATATAGTAATTAATGTAGCATATTATCAAAGTATCATGCAAAATAAGAATTGGTCACAAGATAATTATACTTAAAATATTAATTTGTTGAAAAGAAACGAATGCTACATACTACATATGTAGGCTGTCAAAATCTCAGTACAGCTACAGTACGTGGGTTGACTGCAAAGTGCTAAGAGGACATGACTGAGCAGACATCAAATCAATCATCATCATTAGAGATTTAACACTGCAGGAAATTTTCAAAGAAGCCAATGAACTTTACCTAGCCCATTTCTGTTTGTGAAGGATGTGGCACGGCGTGGCAGCGACAGTGGTGAAGTGTGTCAGATCAGGGAGAGCACTAGACAAAGATTTCAGCAATATCTTTACTGCTTCTACCCACCTCCAGCTGCGATCATAGTGCATTCATCTCTGAAGCATGATCCACGTCTTCCTACTTTGTAACCTGTGCACGGACAAACGAAGAGTGGAGCAGGTGAGTTATTAGTGCTCTTGGATTACCACGAGGAATTTAACAGCAAAGAGAAGTTAGACAAATTTAAAGTCTAACTCTTTGAAAAGAACATGTAGCTACCCTCCAGACAAGGTGAATGTGGGGGACCTGAAGCAGGTGGCAAGAATTAAGTTAGCATACAAAGTGCAGCTTCACGCAGTCCATTGTTACAAAGCTATTTATGCCCACCTCTGGAACACACTGCTAAAATAAAAAAGAGTGTCCAGAGTACCACTGTTAATAATGACTGTTCATCAGAAGAATTTCTCATTCAAGTTTTGCTCTCAACTGCTAAGACAGTTAATCTCTCCATGGCGAATGTGATATTTGGATGATATTCATGGAATCCAATGCAGTATTTGGATGAGATTTTGAGTCCAGCAAAAATAAGAACATACAAATCATTGATAGGGGAAAGGGTTGATTACTATAAATATCATTTACCTTAAAGTTTTCAACAAAAACAGAATATCATCTTAAATTTTCTAAGAAATCTAGTCTTAATTCAATTTTATTTCAAATCCATCCTCTATTAATTGTACATCCATTTGTTAAATACTTGACATGGAATGGCATCAAAGTTCACGAGAAAAAGAATGAAATGGTCGAGAATGTATAGATCTGCAGCAGAATCAAATATCAAAAGAGAATCATTACAATCTTGAAAATAAATGGTATATTTAGAAATCAACTCATAGGAAAATAGATACATTTACAATTAGCTGCTTGCTTTTCCATGCATGTATCAGAAGACTGTGCAGTTGGCTAATGAAGAATCCCACGTTCAAGACTTCTAACCAGCAAGATAGAATCATATAGTTTCTTTTGTGGCAATTGATGACTGGTTAAACACAAAACTAACATAACGATAATGCCATCATAGAGGTATAAGTCAAAAAGATCATACAAGGAGAATTTAAAGAAAGAAAAGCTACCAAAAAAACAACTTAGAGAGTGTTTGGTTTGTATTTTTCACGTTGTTTTCTATTTTTATTTTATGAGAAAATATAAAATGTGTTTGGTTTGCATTTTCCATATTCATTTTCTAAAAAAAGAGAAAGCATTTTCTAAGAAAACGGAAAATACGGAAAAATAATTTTCCAAAAAACTGAAAAATGCGGTTTTCTAAAAATGAAAATGAAAATGCAAACAAACCAAACACTCCCTTACTTTTTACAATTTGTTAAAATGGAAAAACAAACAAATCAAAAAATATTTATATCACTGATCCAAGCGCTAAACAGAAAGCTTATGGAAACAATGAAAATCATACAATTAGTTTTAATATTGGTCATAGATGTTTTTGTATTTAGAGAAAAACAAGTAGTGAAAGTGGGAATTAGTCTCAAGTAGTTTTGATTTTGCAATTTCTGGCAATCAGCTTGCAGTAATGAATTTAGTTTGATATGAAACTTTAATGTAACTGGCTAGCTTTTACTTACATTATTCTTGCTGTCTTAAACTACACGGGGAATGGATTTCTCTTCTACAAGAAATATGATAAAGATGTGCAACTCCACACACGTGAAAGAAGAACTACTTGCATGTGATTAGGATGGCTGAACCTGCAACACCTGTTATTTTAGTTGAACAATAAATTGCCAAGTTGCCAACATTCAAAAGGAAGTCATAGGATCCCTTAATTTCCATGATAAAGCATACAAGTCCTCAAACATTTAATTAATTGAAAGTTCAAAAAATTACATCCAAAAAAATTTTAGCCCTGAAAATCAAACACAAGTTGTACATGAAATATTATCTTGGCATAGTTTTGATGGAAGTACAACTTATCCATTAGATTACTAAGAGGTCTGACTATAGAAAGTGCTTGTAGTAGGAACAAGTAGCTCCATTAATTGATGTATTTACCAGTATAAAGGGAATTCTAGAATAGATCCCCAGCAGTTTCTTACAGGCAAGACAATCTGATAGCTTAGATGCTTCCAAGAGTGGATTCTCTGACAAGAAATGCACAGAAATGATCACTGACCATCAATTGAGAATTAAACCAGGAACATGCCAAAATGGGGCAGATAACAATATATGTTAATCAAATGAAACATCCACGGTGTAAAACACAACTCCACATATTTGAATTTATAATCAACTTCAGACTTACAATACCGAAAAATAATGATATATAAATAATGTAAATCAGTATTGTAAAGATGAATGAAAATTTCTACTTGTGAATGAAAATGAAATTACTAGTCAAATCGAACGTTGCTGCCTAGACCCAATGCAACCATCATCCTTTTCCATCCCGCTTGGAATTGGCATTGGTTGTGTTAAGTGAAAATGGAACTACCAAACATAATCTTTAATCTACATGCAGAATCTAGACTTCCAAATGAAAGATAAATATACGAAGGTTATCTAAAAAAATCGCACCAAAGATCTCATATGGTCATCTGCATGCACCAATTCTAGTTTAGCAGAGAATAGTAGTAAACGTTAGCTTTACAAAGTCTCACCATATTACTTGAGAAAACCTCTCTCCTATATGACTTATGTAAAAATAATCGCATAGGATAGCATACAATACAAATTGACTAGTTTGTTGTCTCAGCTATGTTCAATACTCTTCTTCTATCATTGCACCAATGATCTCATATGGTCATATGCACGCGTCAATTCTACTTTAGCAGAGGAAAGTAGTAAATGCTAGCTTGACACCGTTTCGCCATGTCTCCAGCATCTAAATCATTTCACTTGAGGGGTTTATGTAAGGGTATTCAGCCAGGATAACATACAATATAAGTCCATTACTTTGCTGTCTCATCTATGTTCAGCGCTCTGACTATTCTCCTAACCATTGACCAGTTTCATTAAACAATCACAAAACGAATGATGATCTCCAACATGGTGCACGAGGATACCAGGGAGACATTCGCAGACATAGCAACAGTATTTCCATTATTGGAGTGAGAAATAGTTTGCTATCTATTTGATATATTGCAGTTGGACTTTCAGAAAATACCATTTGTTTGTAAGATTAACTGACGCTTCATCTCTCCGCAAGCAAGCTATGCAGGGGCTTAAGCTCTCCTGTGAGACGAAAGGTGTACCAGAAAATTCGACCCATGTCTTGGAGAGAAAACTCGGCCTTCGACCTGAACCTGTTTCCGATCACGAATGTAAGAATGCCGGGAAAGGGGAGCGCCATGCTGCGGGTCTCCCAGTGGGAGAAATCCAAGTGCTAGACTTGTGGTGCTTCGGCGGCTACGGACGAATCCGAGGCGAGGGGACAGTTTAGATTGTGGAGCAACTTGTCAGGAGAAGAGGAGGCTTGAGAAGCGGAAGGCTACCACCATGCGGCGATCGGGAAAGGGAATCTCTCGGAGAGGCTGAGGGAGGAGCGGACGACGGAGAAGTGGCCGATGAGGAATCTCGGATGAGAAGGAGCGGGCGCATGGCGAATACGAGGGAGGCGGAGGTCGAAGAGGTTGGCGACGGCAGAGTGGAGGGAGGAGACGAGGCCAGTGGTCAGTGATTAAGTGTGCGGTGTTGCGGTTAGGCCCGGCCCGGCCCAACCATGATCAGCCTATGAAAACTACTCCAAAGGCCCATCAACATCAGTCTCTTCTCATCATCGCATGCGATAAATTCCTTTCGTTCTTTTCGAAACCCTAGCAGCAGACGCCCATGACGACCCGCTTGAAGAAGAACCGGAAGAAGCGATGCCATGTGAGCGCCGGCCACGGCCGCATTGGGAAGCACCGGAAGCACCCAGGAGGCCGCGGGAACGCAGGAGGCATGCATCACCACCGCATCCTCTTCGACAAGTACCACCCGGGCTACTTCGGCAAGGTCGGCATGCGCTACTTCCACCGCCTCCGCAACAAGTTCCACTGCCCCATCGTCAACGTCGACACTCTTTGGTCGCTCATCCCTGATGACGTGAAGGAATCGACCGACAGATCCAAAGACGGTTCCGTTCCGCTGCTCGATGTCACCGAGTATGGCTACTTCAAAGTGCTCGGCAAGGGATCGCTCCCCCTATCCCGCCCCATCGTCGTGAAAACCAAGCTCATATCCAAGATCGCGGAGAAGAAAATCAAGGAGGCCGGCGGCGCTGTCGTGCTCACTGCTTGATTTTGAGGTTGGTATTGGTTCGAATAATTTTAAGATTTTTTTTTCTACATTCGAATTTTGATTTCTTACTCCAGCCATAGTATAGAAAACCTTTTACTGGATTTGATACTGGTTATTTATGCAACATTTTCGTTTCTCTGATTGCAAAAATTGAATCCTTTTAGACGTGTTCTGTTGATTTTAATGATTACGGCTGCAGTGTTCCGATTTAGGATTCTTAAATTGATATCATTTTATCGTCAGCAAAATTGTGAAGTAATGAGCGCTTTGTTGTACACCTAAATTTTTAAATGATTCGCCTTCATCTTGTTTGGATCTATGTTTCATGCCCTCTATGTTCATCCGTGTTTCTGGAACTGTATGTTAAATAACTTGGTTGAAGAATTTCAAAATGGTTAACGTAAGCTGACCAAGATAGGATGGAAGGAATCAGTTAGGCATAATCATCTATCACCTTTCATTCTTACTGTAAATTGGATACGCATGAAACGTTTTGTTTCCGAGTGGCTTTGAAGAAGAGTATCTTATCTTGAAGAAATAACACATCACCTCAGTATGTATAACTGCAACTCCAGTCAGCTGGGCCAACTCTGTTTTCGACACAAACACGACAAAAAAAACTTTGTAACAACACATTTCTGATGAATGTAGTAACATGGTAAAGAACGCCAATTTGCATGTTAACCTGCGGACTGGTTTTTTTTTTAAACTCTCCGGGTTATATCAATAAGGTAGGGAATGAGAACGAGCTTTTAGAATGAAATCTTAAAATTTAAAGCTCCTCCTTTGGATTTTACCGTATTTAAAAATTTGAATATCAGTTAAATTATCTGGGATGAAAATATCTTTAATGTATTTGCTTAATTGTTTTTTCATATCATTTTTCTCTCCTTATTATGCTTTTTCTCTCATCTATCTTTTTATTCATATATTTTTTCTCACATTTAATTTTCTTTCCCATCTATTTTTCCTTTTATTTTCATCTAAAAGGTAAAAAAAACATTTAGTTCGTTCTAATAAAAAATAATTAACTAACTAAATATTATTTTTAAAAGTAATATTTATATTAATATGAAGTTTAAAAAAAATTAAACCAAAATTTTATTTTTAGGTATGTGGAGTAAATTACATATATATATATATATATATATAATTTTGTTAATTGTTTATTTTTTTTAGTTCCGTAATTAAACCATTTTTTTACTATAGGAATTCATAATTGAGTTATAGTTTTTTAATTTTTTAAAAAATATATTAAAAAAATTAAGTGTTTAAGGGTTATATTTAGCGTGTCTAATAGTATTTTTTTTATTTTTTTTAATTCTAGGGTTAAGTCAATTAGATTTTACCGATTATAATGTTCAAGTTAAAAAAAATTAAAACTAAAAAATTTTAAGTGGTGTATAGTATATATATTTTGGGTGTGTTTGGAGACTATCTTTGATAACCTTTTGGGTGTGTTTGGGCAATCGATGATTCTCAAGTAATGATCCAGATCCGAAACATAGACAAAAAGGAAAAGCAACTTGAAATTGAAAAACTTTGGAAAAGTGAGATTTTTTCTTTATTTCGGGGTTAATAAAATTTTTTTGACAAAAAATATCTTCTAATCTTTACACTTTGGGACAAAAATACCCTTAATTTTTTTTGAAATAATTAACTCGTGTTGTTCAAATAGGTTGAAGATATTATGTAGATGAACAAAATATTCCGACTTAGTTTTAGAAAAAACCTAGGATGCCATCAATATAAACATAAGTAAATATAGAGACATTTCTAAAAATATCATCTATTTTTTTTTGAAAGATTTAGGATTTAACTTTTAAACCAAAAGGCATTACAAGTCGTGGGTTGTTTGAATGACTTTCTAAAAATGCCATCTCTATTCTCCTCTGCTGAGCAATCTTCTTCTCCCTATAAAAAGTCCTCATCTCTCTCCTTGTAAAGCATCCAACGCATTGTGCAAACAATTTCCCCGTGTGCAAGTTTCTTAGTTTGTAAGTTCTTAGTAGTTTGGTATGTAATTATCATTTGTTTATATATCCTGAATGTAATTTCATATGTAAGTTCTTTTTGTTGAATCTCCAATTTCTATTATGTTTGGTCTATAAATTTTTCTGTTTAATAAAGGCATGACGAACTAAACTTGTTGCTAGGTTAAAGAAGATTCGGTCTTGTTCTTTCCCACCTTCTACTTAATCTTATAAAACTTTATCAGTTCTTTTCTAAGTTACAAGATAGTGAACAGAAATAGTAGACTTTTAGTCAAATAACTCCTGTGCAGGTAAAGGAAGACATACTATCCGGATTTCTGAACAATGATAACTGGGGCATTGGTTCTCTGTGAGGTTCTTTATAAGTGAGGATCATTAGAAGAAAACCGATTAAGAATTAGGGTAGAAAAATAGGATAACCTATCTTTTGACCTAGTATCTCGTATGACCCGAAATAAACCCTAATTACCTCAAACCAACCTCTTGAGCCTCTCAACTCCTTCACGAATTTAATAAAAATCACTAAAAACACAAAATCCGAAAATACACCCTTACATCATAACTTCAACAAGACACATTTACATTATAACTCCAAACGTATATATTTCTTTAGAGCAAATATTTCCTGTGATTTATTCCTTTACAGAGAGAAAGTGTGGTATACTGGCATCATCATGGAAGGATTCACTTTTATGCTATAATATAAATAGGGTAATGATACCCTGCCCATCTAAGCACGTGTCTTAGTGCACACCTGATGGGTTCACTTTTATTATCTCCGTGCAGTG
>JBBMJZ010413106.1:8933662-8952747 GCA_037833815.1 Zingiber zerumbet | reverse complement strand
GCGGGGTTTTCCAACCCGTGGCCTATATAACCAAGCCTTGGGAGCTTGGTTGAGGTTGACGAAATAGAGGTGGTTAATCTCTATTAGTAGTCTACTAGTCTCAAGAGTCTTGGTTGGTGTTGTGGTGAGGTTTCTCCACCCACAAGGAGCGACTTGAGATAGCCGGAGCTTGCCGGGGGCTAATCCACCGACGGATAGGGATCGTCCACCTTACGGACAGCCGTGGAGTAGGAGCCCTAATCTCCGAACCACGTTAAACGAATGTGTTAGCGGTTTGCTTGTTCTTTCCTCTTGTCTTTAGTCTTTAGCTTGTTTGTTTTGTTTGTATTCCGCTGCGCCAGCTAACATTGTAGGAAGAGCAAACAATTTGGGTGAGACGCTATTCACCCCCTCTAGCGGTGTCAAGGTCCCAACAGAGATGATGGCTCTTGATTCCGGGAGCTAGATTTTAGGTTCAGCGGGAGAGGGATTCAGCAGAGTATCATTAGATGGAGAGGAGTTCAAAGGAGAGGTTTGCGGAGAGGGTTCGCCGAAGAGGGGTTGGATGGAGAGGGCATGAGATGAGATGAGATAATGAGACAAGTACATACACGTGAGAGGGATTTGGGAGGAGAAGACTATGCGTGAGAGGGGTTCGGTAGGATAGATTCGAGAGAAAGGTGGGTGTCAAAGTGAAACCTAGGTTTTTTCTTCTCCTTAGTTGCATCCAACGGTTCCGATTATCCCAAATTTAGATGAGAGTTTGACAATAGACAACATTTTTTAAAAATTATTCTCGTAGACACTAAAAAAATACTAATAGACAACGCTTTTCAAAAAGTATCGTGTTTGACTCACAAAAATCACTAATAGACAACGATTTTTAAAAAAAAACATTGTCTATTAGTAAAAAAAATAAAGAAATAGACAATACTTTTCATTAAAAGCGTTGTTAAAAAAAAGACCGTTTTTTTTTTAAAGTGTTGTCTTTTAAGTGTTGTAAAATCTTAATTTTCTTATAGTGATTATTTAAATTAGTTCTACATTTTTTTTATCTAAATAAACTTTATTTCTTCATCAAACATGTCATGTTGTGTATAATGATAGCTCCCATGAATAGCTGGTTAAGAAGATTGGTAGTGATCACTTCGATGATTTCCAACCTCTGATCATTTTAATTAAAGTGTAAAATCCATGTGCAAGTATAATTAATGAAACATTAGAAGCCTGCTTAGCAAAGCTTTAGGTGCTCTTCCTAATTAAAGGTTCAAACTTTTGAATCTACACTCGTATATATCAAATCAAAAGTA
Organism: Zingiber zerumbet; assembly: GCA_037833815.1. Lineage (NCBI taxonomy): Eukaryota > Viridiplantae > Streptophyta > Magnoliopsida > Zingiberales > Zingiberaceae > Zingiber > Zingiber zerumbet. Next base: position 8,951,458 of record JBBMJZ010413106.1, on the reverse strand, counting down.
ATGGAAGAGTTGCATTCGTTCATAAAGATATTCTAGTCTATTTCAACAAGGGAATCAAAACTACATTGAATGTCGTAAAGATATTTTAGCCTATTTCAACAAGGGAATCAAAACTACACCGAATATCATATAAAGTTATGGAAATGTTGCATTTGGCTATACCTTCTTCAATTTGGCTATCAAAATTTTATCCTTAGTCTTCTCGCAAAGGAGCTTCCATGCATCCACAATGAGTTAATAAATCTAATACATTATTCACCAAACACAACACCTTTTATTCATCCACAATGAGTCAATTAGGGCCTTTATGGTTTTTTATTAAAAAAATGAAATTTAAAACTTTAATGTCGTCAAGGATTTGACAGTCCTCTGGAATATTTTAAAAAAACAAATAAAAAAATAATGTCCACGATAATTTTCCAAGTCTGTAAAGGACTTTGATATAATTTCAAAAGTGGACGGAGTAGATGATAAGTTAAGTCCAGATCAACTCTGTATTCAAAGTCTTCCCTTGAACTTAATTTTTTTTCCCCCATTTTTCATCAATATTATGTCGCCTAGAACACGACACGAGGAACACATATTTTCAAAAAATATCGCACTAAAATGAATATCCTCCACGAAAGGCAACCAGTTAGTCAAATCGCAACGTGGCGGCGTGGTAGGTGTCAGAGTTTGGTGTAGTTGAGCGAGGTGTCGCTTATGTATATTGCGCCTCCGAATATTAAATATTACATACGGTAAAAGTATCCGAGCATTAATTCCCACCGACTACAAATTTTTTTTTTAAATAATACTAATAATAATAGTATCGATTTGTTAGATTCATGAGATACCTGACAAGGACCGAACAAACTTTTGACTAACGTGCTAGGAAAATTTAACGATGAAATTTTTATAATTATTATTATATATCATAACAAACTCGAATCGAATCGCACCTTAAACACAATCATTAGCTTTGTACGGGGTTGGAGCAAGTGCGATGATTAAAATATAAAATGTTATTATATAAAATTTTAGAATCCAAATTCAGCATATTTAAATGTACATTTTTTTTATATCTTCATCATTTTTTAGTATATAATTAGCTATGTATTAGCTGTGTACTGGAATGGTAGAGTTGAATAGTTGCCGGATTGATCAACGACCGGATTCCTGTGGTGCCAACTTAAAAAAAAGCTTTGGTGTTAGGTGATTCCAAGCTTTTATATAACCCTTCGTGTGCGTTCCCTTCGCTCAATCCCTTGTATTCGGCGGCTATGGCTTCGCTCACGGATCTCATCAACCTCGACCTCTCCGACACTACCGAGAAGATCATCGCCGAGTACATATGGTGAGCTCTTCTCGATCGCTAAGCTTCCCCCCTTGGTTTTGCTCTTTGGTCTGTTACTTTTCGGATGAAACTTGGACCTTTTCCGTGCTCTCGATCGTTTTGCTCTTTGCTGGGTTTCTCGCTTGGTTTTAAGCGTGTACTCAAAGGGTATATGGGGTTCTGTGGCAGTTCGATCGAATGTTTGCTAACTTTGCTTCTTTTTAGGTGTGATCTTTTGGTTTATGATTTTCTGTTTTGGGTTTTAGTTTACCGACCATATTTCATTTTTTTTGACGCGATCGTATGGAGAAACCTACGGATGAACGTACCTTTTTCTTTTTGGTGTGGATCTCTGTTATTTCCTCGTTTGACACGTATATTCATCCTCTGTTTAATCTGTTTTTGTCTTTTTTGTTTTGATTTTGCTTATGGACCAAAAACTGTCTCTTGGCATGTTGATGCTATTAGATATTTTCTCCCCATATAGCAAATATTTTTGGTTATTTTGCGAGTTATATTAAATTTTACTCGACGTTTCACGGTGGGATTTGGAGTATGCATTCAAAGAGTGTTTTGCTGCGTTTGAAGGGTCTTTATTTTTGTTATTTTTCAATTTAACGGTTGAACGTCCTTTATTCTCTTGTTTTTTGTCTAGCTGAAGCGGTGGGGACTAGATTATAAATTTATACCTACATGATTGATCCATCAATGCTTCTTTGAGCCTCTTGGCTATGCAACTTTTGAGACCTTCAATTTTTGAAGTTTTGGTCAAATTTGATTGTCAACCCTTCTAGTATTTTGAGGGACCAGTGCTTACTCCAGTAAATCACTGTTTTAATTTATTGTCTGGAGACTTGAAAGGCTTATATCTATTTCAGGATTGGTGGATCTGGTTTGGATATAAGAAGCAAGGCCAGAGTAAGCTATAAGAACAACCTTTTTAGTTTTTTCCTTTTTATTTTCCATCTAAACCTTCGCCCTTGATGTCTCAGTTTGGTACAGATGATATAACTGTCCACCTTCTTTCTTTCTTACAGACTCTCCCTGGTCCTGTTACTAATCCATCCAAGCTTCCAAAATGGAACTATGATGGTTCAAGCACAGGACAAGCTCCCGGCGACGATAGTGAAGTGATCTTGTAGTAAGTTTATAATCTTCGTACACATTTATATTTTGGTTGTTGGGTGTTTAATTTTGGTGATAACTTTCATTTCTATGTCATTTTGACAATTTCTTTTGGATGTATCTTGCAGTCCTCAGGCCATTTTCAAGGATCCATTCAGGAGGGGAAATAACATTCTTGTAAGTGTATTAGTCTTTTTGCTTGCTCCCTGTGGTCCCTAGCTTTTATTCCAATTGTCTGTACACAATTGTCTTGCAGACACACTCAGAGGCAATACCTTTTGAAATTGTTTTCCAAAAATTTTGGCCAATTTGATGAAACTGTTGTGAAGTTGTTTCTTTTTCTAAATAGGAGCATGAAGCATTGCTGGAGTACAAAAAAAATTAAACCAACATTATAATATATCATTTTATTGAAACGGTTGATTTGATGTTGCTGAAGATTAGGTTGCAGGTCTCATTAAATTAATGAATAGTAATAATATTTTTCTTTTGTCATGTTGTGATCAATGTATTTGTTTAAATGATGCCATTGAACATTTCCATTGTCATAATTTTATTTAAAGAATTGTTGGAAGGAGTAGAACAGTGGTACCATCCCTTTTAGCTGTCAACTAATAGCATGGATTTTCTCTTCTTTGTTTCTCATTTTTTCTTTGACAATCTTTACCAATTGGTATATGTGAATATATGATACCACCTAATATAACATCTCTTTGTTGATTGGTAGGTCATTTGTGACTGTTACACCCCAGCTGGAGAGCCAATCCCTACTAACAAGAGATACAATGCTGCTAAGATTTTTAGCCATCCTGATGTTGTTGCTGAAGAACCTTGGTATGCATGATTTATGCTATCTGTGATTTAGCCTGCTCTTCTGAGATGTTGTTCTTACCGTCATTCATTTCATTTAGGTATGGAATTGAGCAGGAGTACACCCTTTTGCAAAAGGATATCAAGTGGCCTCTTGGCTGGCCTATTGGTGGTTTCCCTGGTCCTCAGGTAAAATAGTGAACTAGATACTAAACTGTAGGATTTGTCTCCAAGGATTTCATTTTGTTTCTATAGATCCTTATTCGTTTGCTTATACATTATACAGTGTTCATTGTAAAGCTGCTCATGTAATTCCACTAGCAAATTTTAGCTTAAAAACTCGAGGATCATTTTTTTTCCCTTTTTCTTTTATGTTAAATCTTGTGCAATGTCACATTCTTTCCCTTTTCCATGAAGCCTTTTCTTTGACAATGCTTGAGAGTTAATGTAGTGAGATCAACTATTCTATCTATTTGATAATATGGAGTTGTCTGTTAACTTGTACATGAATTAAAACGCCTGAACTACATAAGTTTTAGTTCTAATTACTCAACTCATATTCCAGGGCCCGTACTACTGTGCTGTCGGTGCCGATAAATCTTTTGGCCGTGACATAGTTGATGCTCACTACAAAGCCTGTCTTTATGCCGGCATCAACATCAGCGGTATCAATGGGGAAGTCATGCCTGGACAAGTAAATTTTTTTTTCTCATTGTTACAGTAGCTTTTATATTTTGTTTTAATTGCCTTATTTTTGTAACAATTTGCATAATTTGTGGCTTCTGTTTCGCAGTGGGAATTCCAAGTTGGTCCCACTGTTGGCATTTCATCAGGTGATCAAGTGTGGGCTGCTCGTTACATTCTTGAGGTATTTGAAGTTTCATCATTACAGCTTCCATGTAACCACAACTTTGCACAGTGCAACTGACATTATGTTTTTTTTTATCTGATCTAAATTTTTACATGCTAATCCATTTGAATTTTTATCATTTGCAGAGGATCACTGAAATTGCGGGAGTAGTTCTCTCCTTCGATCCAAAGCCAATCCAGGTTCAAATTTGTCCTTGTTATTTATTTATTCTGAACAGAGAATTCTCATTCCAGTAGGGAGTTCTTGTCTATGTATTTAAGAATAGTTGTTTTCTTTCGAATAGGGAGATTGGAATGGTGCCGGGGCTCACACAAACTACAGGTAACCAAACAAGGCTCTCATCTAAATACGTGATTCATTCGATATATTCTGTTTCTACATTCCCTAAATTATTCCCTATGAATATGTTCCCTTCAGTACCAAGTCCATGAGGAGTGATGGTGGATATGATGTTATTAAGAGTGCTATTGAGAAGCTTAGCAAGAGGCACAAAGAGCACATTGCTGCCTATGGTGAAGGAAATGAACGTCGTCTCACTGGACGACATGAAACTGCTGATATCAACACCTTCCTATGGGTATGTAAACTGCATTTTCCCCGCTACAATATAAGTGACCACACTTGCTACAAAAGCGATACATTCATAATTATAAGATCAAAACTCTGAAAAGTGGACATTTCATCTGATAACTGTATTTTATGATTCTTAGGGCGTTGCCAATCGCGGTGCATCCATCCGTGTTGGTCGTGAGACGGAAAAGGATGGCAAAGGTGGACTTCTCCCTCGCTTGCAATTTCTTGTGATCTTTCTGAAGTTACACATTCGTTGTCAATTGTTTAAGAAATCGCATTAATTCATACTGTTTTCATCTCCTCAGGCTACTTCGAGGACCGGAGGCCAGCTTCAAATATGGATCCATATGTGGTTACCTCCATGATCGCGGAGACTACCATTCTCAGGAAACCATAGACCATGGACAATTAGGCTTTAGCTGGTTCTCTCTCTCTTTGTCGTCGTGGTGGTAGCATGATCGATTGATGAACACTTCACTTGTGGTCGTGTACTTTAGATTTGCCATTTGCTCTGTTGCTTATGATTTTTATTGCATTCTCAGACGAAATATCCCTGAATAAATGTACAATCTGATGAAGAATCAATGCTCATCGACTGAGATGATGTTGATTGGTTGTCTTGCTATATCAAAGTTGGCTTATTATGATCAAGTGGAATGTTGTGTTTCAGTCTGTTTCAAAAGGGTGTTAGGTGCTATGTCGTTTACATGTTTTTGTGTTCTTTCTTGCAGAATGCTGTCTTTAGTTGGTTCTTTAGTTAGGTGCTATGTCGTCTACGTGTTTTCGTGTTCTTTCTTGCAGAATGCCGTCTTTAGTTGGTTTCTTGTTGCATGAAATGGTTTTTTTTAATCCAGCTATCTAACTTTTACTATCCGATTAATCTTGGAGGCGATCGGTATAATCTGATGGTCCACAGAAGCTCTCGTTGGGTAAATCATAAAGTGTAGATGGCTCGGGTCTTGGCGGTAGATCCAATGTTACAAATAATTCGAACTCCTAACTCCATAGGTGCAACATACCCTAAGTAAGATTCAAACCTTCTTTGTCTAGGGTTAACTCTGAGGGCAATAATTTATGTTTTTTTTTTTTTTTTTGAAGAGATGACTCATGTGCTCAGAATTTGACATGGTGGGAGCGTGTTAGCTTCTAAGAATTAGGATGTCGCCTTGAAACACGTTGTCACACGGTCGTGTTGTCAGACACAACCTGGCAAGCACGATTGTGCCACCGGATACAGTCTAGATGTGTTAGTGTGAGAGAATTGACATGCTTGTGGCACGACGTGCTACTGAATACGACCTAGCCATGTTTTGGTCTAAGGGAACAGGCATGCCCCATGCTCAAGGCGCTAAGTTGATCAGGATTTTAGGTTCACTTGGTCCAAAATACCATGTATTGCTTAAGTTGTATAAATGGGATTATTATAACCCTGAACCTAATTTTAATAGAGAGTTCTTGGTCGTTTTGTGGAGTAGGCAGATTGTCGAACCACAATAATTCTTTGTTTCTCTCCTCTCTCGATTCCTCTTCTTCGATTTTCTCCTTTGTGGTTTTCTTCGTTATTGTTGCGATGCAATCTCAACAACTGCTATCAAAGCTAAGGCATCATGTCTAGGATCTTTTATATGAAATTTGATATGGTGAAATTCGATGAAATTGAAAATTTTGGATTGTGACAAGGGAGGGTTAAAGATCTGCTAGTGTAACAAATATGGTAAAGGCACTAGGCGAAAAGAAATCGGAAGCGATGAAAATGTCAAATTGGAAGGAACTACAAGCGAAAGTGTTGAAATCCCATAGTAGTTTTGATGTGATTAATCAAGTCAGATTAGGTTATGTTAGTATTTGATCTCTGTGTCTAAGTGTGCAGGAGCTTAGGAGCACAAGAAGTCAAACGGAAGACGCAGCTAGCGAGAAGGACGACACGGAAGAGAGTCGACGGGCTCGGTGTGTTTGAAGGACGAGCTATTGTGGAAGAGTACATCGCCAGATGAGAAGGACGCGCGTAGCGGTCCGAGGGACGAGAAGCCAGGGAGGAAGGTTGCTTAAGGAGAAGACCGGAAATTGGGTTCAGGTGAACCCTATTCCAGATGGACGAAATCACCCAAGTGATTGGAGCAGTAGAAAGAGCAAACGGAGCTGCTGAAGATGCCTCCAACGCTATTCGAGGCGCCCTCGCGCCTTTCTGTTAGAATGATCCTTCAATCACTTAGAGGCGCCTTCGACTGGGAAAATTTTTCTGTTGGTAAAGGATAAAGCTTTATCCTTTAGTGCCTCGCTGGAGGCGCCTTCCAGCCTAGGATAAGTTTTTATATAGGCTATAAAAAGACCTCTGGACCTAGGAAATAAAAAACAACACTTGTGATTAATCCTAATTGAGTTATGAGCTGTAATTGAGTGCTTCAACTGTTGTAAGAGGCTTCTCCGCCTGAAGGAGAGTTTACTGAGCATTTCAACTTCCTTGGATTAACAACCTCCCCGGTTATAACCAAGTAATTCGTTATGCCTCTTCTTTTCAGTTTATCTATTTTGTTTATACAAGTGTTTACACTTTAAAGTCGATAAAGGTTCATCTTACTTTTGTAGGGTTATTCACCCCCCTTTAGTCGGCCGCCAACAGGTCTAACAATTGGTATCAGAGCAAGGTCGCTTCAGGAGGACTAACTGCCGAATGAAGCACATGAGATGACAAGATCAAGCATTTACCCACCGAAGTTGAAGGGAGAATTCGCTAACTGGAAGAAAAAAATGGAGGTATTTTTTTAAAACTAATTTCGAGTTGCTTTTAATAATGGAATTTAGTTTTGTAGCACCCGAAGACAAAGAAAAATACCAAAGGACCAAAAAGGAGCAAGTCGAATTCGTAGCAAACGGTAAAGTAGAGTTCCATTTGCTAAACTTTTTGCCGCCACAAGAAGTCAACCGGATCGAAGCCTACGAGTATGTGAAAGAGCTCTGGGAGAAATTCCTGGAACTACACGAAGGAACCTCGGAGGCAAAACTCTTGAGATGGGATCTGCTCAAAAACCATATCAGCAACATCAAACTGGAAGAAGGCGAAATCGTTGCACACCTTCACTCAAGGATCAAGGAGATCATCACCGGACTCACGAATCTTAGAGAAAAGGTAAATAACCTAGATTCGCTAAAGTACACGCTTAATGCATTTCCTAGAAATCCTGAATGGGCATCATTAGTAGATGCTTATTATATCTAAGGATCTAAAATCTACTACTTTAGAAGAATTATTTTCAACTTTTGAAGTCTATGAAATAAGATGTGCAAGTCCGGAGAAGGAGCAAATGTATAGCGTTGCCTTAAAGGCAAAAACAGACAAATGAAATTCCGAATCTTCTATCGATAATGATGAAACGACATTAATGGTAAGTAGATTTAAAAAGTTGTTTAAATCTAACAAGTTTAATCAAGTGCAGAATCAAAGAAGAAGAAAGATAAGATGCTACCACTGCAATGAAGAAGGGCACATGAAAGACAACTGCCCTAAATTAAAGTGTAAGGACAAAAGGCCAGTTCAGAAAAAGCATCGAAATCTAAAGGCGACATGGGACGAAACGTCATTCAAATCAGAGATAGAAGCCCAGATCTCCAAGCTTGTGTTAGTGGAAAGTCACCAAGAAGATGGAGACGAAGCAAGCTCGTCCAAAATGAGCATCGAGAGTATCGATGAAGGATGAGCGATATTGGAAGAAAGTAGTACTTCAGAGGAGCTTCGGATCACGAAATCAATAAGGTAAGTCTGGTATAATCTCTTCCTTCTGATAAATTATTTCAGTTTATAAAACTATTAACAAAAAATTATTGTAAATTAGAAAAAGAAGTTAAAGAATTAAAATCAACTCTAGCTAAATCTTGTCAATTATAAGACTTTGATAAAATAAAAATTGAAAATGAAAACTTGAAAAAGGAAATAAAACATTTGAAAAATTGTGCATGCTCAAAGATTCAAAATATTAGAAGATATAGTGGATTGAATTGGTACCTTAAATACCATAATGGCTAAATTATAAAAATTTTAAAGAAATACATACCTAAGAAACTCTTACTTAGCCTAGTTAGAAGGAATCTATTTTGGATTCCAAAATCATATCTAGACTATTTTTTATGGATTTAGGCTTTCAGAAAGAAAATTAAATATAAATTTATTTAAAAGACTTTGTCTAGAAAGTGGTTGTTGTTCCAATATCCAAGAAGGTCAAGTGCCTTGCCACAGCCTGGAAGTCAATTATTAAAATCAGTATTTAATTGACTAACTGTTAAGCATTTAGTAGTTATAAAAATGCTTTAAATTGCTTATTAAAAAAATTATGTTAGAAATTTTTTTAAGCAATTTTTTTTTTAAAAAAAAGTTAGACCTTCATATTTCCACTGGATTCATTTTTAGAATTTTTAAACTACCCCATTTTTTTAATGTATCAAAAGAGGGAGTAGTGAAGAACAAGTATAGGGGGTACTTGCAAAAATTTTAAAAATTCTAATTGCAAATTTTTTTTGCAAAAAAAAATTCTTGCAAACTTATACTTAGAAAAAAAAAATTACTTGCAAAAATTAAAACTATTTTTTTTATGGTTTATCCTAACTTAACTTGGGTTTGAATACATCAAAAAGGGGGAGATTGTTGGAACCCCATGATAGTTTTGATGTGATCAATCAAGTCAAGTTATGTTCTATTAGTATTTGATCTCTGTGTCTAAGTGTGCAGGAGCTTAGGAGCACATAAAGTCGAGCGGAAGACGCAGCTAGCGAACAACATGGAAGAGAGATAATGGGCTCGGTGCGTCCAACGGATGAGCTGCTGCGGAAGAATACACCGACGGACGAGAAGGACGCGTGCGGAGGTCCAAGGGATGAGAAGCTGGGAAGGAAGGTTGCTCGAGGCGAAGACCGAAAATTGGATTTGGGTAAGCCCTATTATGGATGGATGAAATCACCCAAGCAATTGGAGCAGTAGAAAGTGCAAACGAAGCTACTAAAGGGGCCTTCAACACTGTTGGAAGCACCCTCGTACCTTTCTGTTGGAAGGCGCTTTCAAGCCTTCATGGAAGGCGCCTTCAATCACTTGGAGGCGCCTTTGACTGGGCAAATTCTGCTGTTGGTAAAGGATAAAGCTTTATCCTTTAGTGCCTAGCTGGAGGCGCCTTCCAATCTGTTAGAGGCGCCTTCTAACCTAGGATAAGTTTTTCCAGGGGCTATAAAAAGATTTCTGGACCTAGGAAATAAAAAATAGCACTTGCGATTGATCCTAATTGAGTTATGAGCTATAATTGAGTGATTTAACTGCTATAAGAGGCTTCTCCGCCTGAATGAGAGTTTACTGAGCATTTCATCTTCCTTGGATTAACAACCTCCCCGGTTATAACCAAGTAATTCGTTGTGCCTTTTCTTTTTAGTTTATCTATTTTGTTTATGCAAGTGTTTACGCTTTAAAGTTGAGAAAGGTTCATCTTACTTTTGTAGGGCTATTCACCCTCCTCTGGTCGGCCGCCAGCGAGTCCAACAGAAAACGGTGACAACAATTAGATTTTGTCTAACGAATGACATGATGTATCATGGGCGAAGAATCACCGATGACAGTTTGACAAAAATTGGAAAGTTATTACATGTCCAAATCATCGATGAACAAGCTTTATCTTAAGCAAAAATTGTTCGGGCTTAAGGCGATAAAGGGTATAGATCTGAATTAACCTATCAACGTATTTAATTAGATTGTAAGTGATCTGAAACAGATTGATGTAAAGATCGAAGATGAAGTTAAGGCATCTATATTGTTGCATTATCTACTGTCATCTCCTACGTATAACAATTTGGTTATTACTCTAATGTAAGGGAAGGAAACTCTTAAGCTAGAGGAAGTCACAAGTGCTCTATTGGGCTTTTATCAGCAGAAGAAAGCTAGCGATGAGAATTCACATGGTAAAGGGTTTGTGGTGGGAGGTTTAACTAGGAATGTGATAGGAGAAAGACTTGATATAGGTCAAACAGCAACAATAAGGGCCAATCTAAATCAAGAAAGAAGAAGAAGATCACTTGCTGCAAGTACAGAGTAAAGAGTCACACTAAGAGAGATTGTCCAGAGATTAAGGAAACAAATGCAAAGAGTAAAGATGCTTTATCAAAGTTTGCAAATATAATTGAGTGAGAAAATTTAAAGAGCGGTGATGGTAATATGCTTACTATTTTATCTAGTTCAGAGTAATTGACAGACTCTTGGATCATGAATTCAACATGTTCTTACCACATGATACCTAACAAGTATTGATTCGACACCTACGGATTGGTTAGTTCTAATTATGATTAATCTTGGATGCAACATGTTATTAGTGAAGACAAATCAAAGTTGAATGCGAAGTTTATGTGTGTTTTTCTGGATTATCTAAAAGGAGTAAAAGACTTCAAACTTCGAGATCCAAAAGCAAGTAAGGTGGTGATCAATAGAGATGTGACATTTGATGAACGAGCAATGTTACAGAGTACTAAGAGAGAAGAAAAACAAATACTAGAAACTACAGCAAAGAGAAGAATATTATGCAAGTGGAGCTAGGAACCCGTGATCTCGTTAAATCTGGCCCAAAGCACATGGATCATCATACTATATATAATTGGAGACAGGACTAGATGTACAATCAAACCACCTACTCAATGCAGTTTTAAAGATTTGATTTTTCTTATACATTTATCACTAGTAGCAGAGATCCTATTACTTTTCAAGATATAATATATAGCTTAGAGAAGGACAAGTGAATGAGTGTTATGGCAGAGGAGATAGAGTCATTGCAGAAGAACCAAACATGAGATTTGGTGGAACTTCCTGAAGGAAAAAAAAGCTATAGGATGCAAGTGGGTATACAAAAAGAAAGAAGTCATCTCACAAATGGAGGAGGAGAAATTCAAGACTCAGCTAGTAGCAAAGGGTTACTCATAAATGAAGTGTTATGACACATAGAGAGCTAGGGGTGAATAGCTTCAATCTCTTCTTCGAACTTGATTTATAGCGGATACTTAAAGCGAATATCTTCATAATGCTAACACCCTTAATTTTACTTAGTATCCACTTTATTGAGATGACTAATCTAAGAGTTCACTCCTCACTCACAAATACACTATGAAAACCTCCTTCTTAGAGGTAGAAAAGCCTCGCACAAGCTCGAATATAAAAATACAACAATAAATCGCAAACTAGGTTACACAAGATATCAAAAATGATTACAACAATGAACTTTACTTTGCTTGCACTTTTTTTGGTTTGGATTAGTCTCTTGATACTTGGAAAGTGCAATATCACTTCTCCTCTAAACATCCAAGAACTAGTGTGAAGCAAGTATTGCTTCAAACCTGTACGAAAACCCTTTTCTAGGGTTACCTTGATGACTCTAATCGATTAGGCTTACCCCTAATCGATTGTCACCTCAAATGACCATTCAAACACCTTCATAATAGCTCTTTTCACCCATCTAATTGATTGGTGAGTCATACCAATTAATTCGGTAGCTTCTAATTAATTGCCCTAATTGTTTAAAAAGTTTTTTTTCACGAGAGAAAACAACCTAATTAATTACCCAATCTGCTAGATTTTGAGAGATGTCCTAAGGCAATCACCTTATGATTTTTATTATTTATTTGATAAATATAGATTCACTATCTAAGTACATATTATATATTTAAATAGTCTTAAACTCATTTACTGAATGTTTATAATATAATTTATAGCATGAGAGAATTTGTGATTGGATCACAACTTGTAATTATCTCTACGTATAATTGTGAACGTATTAGAATTTTTCTAGTCGTTGAATTGGTGCATTTGAATATCATCAATTTTGTAAGACTAGCATGAGTTATACTCCTTGGCTCGACCAAGCAGTTGTTTCTCACTAGCTGAAAATATTGGGATGTTTAAAGTTAAACATGGATGCTAGTTATAGTAATTAGTTCATTGGAATGTCTTGCTATAAAACTTTATATGGTTATCTACATATATGAATATGTCTGTGAAGTTCTTATTACATCTCAAGTGTAATTTTCCTTCAACTTGAGGTATACAAGTCATCTTAGTCATGGAAACTTATACTTTAACATCTTAAGCAAACATATCTGGGAGGTGTGGACCAAAGATAATTAGGTATAAGTCAAAATGCCCGAAGTTTTTGAATAGCCTACAGAGGATTCACCGCTCCTTACGAGAAAATATATAACCTTTGGTCACTCGTTAGGATTATTACTCAAAGTCTTTGGCCAAAGCATCACATGTTAAGAGTGTATGAGACTCTTGTACACATGTACAAGTAATTTGAATCCACGGAATGAGTAAGTATTCTTAGGTTAGGTGTAACGTAGTCAGCCTAGTAGGAGCAGACACATAGGTCATGTCCTGAATCAAATGGGTATAAGACGAGTGAAAAGAACAAGGCACGACCCACTGTAACTACTGAAGGGTTCAGAATTAGTTCTGAAATCAACTGTGATTTTTCAGTTAATTGGAGATCATGATGTACTACTAGGTGTGACTAATGATCGTTCCATAATTAAGTAGCTAATTATAAACAGTCAAGCTAAATTGGGAACCTATTGGATCACACGCGCTACAAGTCTCTAAAAGACATAAAACAAGTTAGAGAATAGGATTTTCAGACATAAGAGATAAATGTTTGGTTGGACTATAGATAAGATAAATATGAAAATATTTGTCAAAATGGAAGCACGGATAAACCATATCTCTTATAAAAGAGTTGATCCCTATTTGGTTTAGTCATGAACCAATTTAGTTTAGCCATAAACTAACTTGATTTAGTTATGAACCAGACTAAGGGGCTAATGACTAATTTTTTGTGAAGGCATAATGAGTTGGATTTAAGCTTTCTAATCCAACTCATTAAAAAAGACTATATTATATTGATATGGTTAAGAAAGAATTAACACACAATTCATTATTGACTTGATTAGGTTTTGAAAACCTAAACTAAATACCTCTCTCCCTCTCCCTCTCCCTCTCTCTTGTCGTCGACCACAACAAGAGGGTCTCCTCTTGTTGCTGTGAGCCACCCAAAGAAAGAAGATCTTCCTTTTGTTTCTTTCTCTTCTTAATCTTTCTCTTTCGCTCATGGCTAGTACCTTCCGAAGGCGAAGCTTGTTCTCTTAGAGCTATCTTGAAGAGCTTAGCATGGATACGAATAGAGGTGAGGTTCAATAACGTCTCAAAAGGTTGATGCCCTTCTCGTTATAGGTCATCCGTAAGGTATACCTAGAATAATTATTATTTAATTTCGTTTTTTTTTATGATCTTGTCTACGTGATTGTATCTTGCATACATGTGATGTGTATGATGTAATAAATTAGTTTATTTATCATTAAGTATTCCACTGTGCATGTTTACGAAACGTATTCTTAGCACACACTACATTGAGCATATCCCAACACAATTAATTTATAAACTATATATTTTCTAGCCAAAAGGACCCTAATTCTAATCAATTAGACAAGGACAAATTAATTGCCCCAATCGATTCTGGCTCATCTTCTCTTTTGTGAAAACACTCTAAATTGATTATCTAATCGATTCACATAAAGCTAAATCGATTAGTCAATTGATTCTATGCTTTATTCTGCTTCACAAAAAGCACCCAATCGATTGACCTTGGACTAATTGATTGTCCAATCCTAAACAGTGAAATCCAAGTTTAGGATTCATTTGTCCAACATCCAATCAACCTTAGTTTGCCAGGACTTCTACACCAAGTGTTTGGTCAACCCTTAATCCACTTAGACTTTCCATCTTGTGCCAAATATTTAGTCAACCTTTGACCCATTCGGATTTTCTCTTTGCCAACTTTCCGTTGAGATTTTAATCACCAAGTGTTGTTCTCCTTAACCCATTTAGATTTTCCTCGTGCCCAACCTCCAGTTAAGTCTTTCCCTTGCCTAACCTAGCTAGGATTTTTCTTTGTCAACGTGCAATCCTCGTTGATCCACTTAGACTTTTCTTTGTCTAACCTGAGTTAGGACTAGTCATTCAATAGATTTCTATCCTGCCTAATCTCAGTTAGAGTTTTTCCTTACCTAACTGTAGTTAAGGCTTTCCTTTGCCAACGTGCAATCTCCTTGATCCACTTAGACTTCTATTGCCTAACCTCCAATTAGGATTTCCTGTTGCCTAACTTCTCATTAGGACTTCCTGTTGCTTAACCTCCGATTAGAACTTTTCATTGCCTAACCTCCAGTTAGGACTTCTCCAGACAAGTATTAGGTCCTTCTTTTTTTTTTTTACCTAATTGACTTCTCTCTCTATCACATATTGTCAAACATCGAAACTCAAGCTCGAATCAACTCTAGCTTAGTCAAACTGATCAATCTTAATCTGAGGAAGATTTCACCAATAATCTTCCTTTTTTTGATATTTTGCAATATATTTAAGTTAAGTTAACCCATTAATCCAACTTCCATCTTCATCCCATGTCAAAGTATGAATGAGAGTTTCATATTAAATTATTTTAATTTTTTGAGGTCTGGGGTCAAATCCTGGCTAGTAGCCAGGTTCCTGCCCTCCCCTATGCACTAGTTATTATCCGAGCTAGTAGCCCCCATGATTTACCTCCTCCGTGTTGGCGGAGGCGCTGGGGGCAAGCGAATTACCTTTTGCCACAATGAATAAGAGTTTCATAACTTAAACTCTATATTATCTTCATTTGACACACATCAAAAATTTTCTCCACAAGATTCATCCTTTTCGCATTGAAATTTAATAATGAATGTCTCATACCCTTCCATTGTCTGTAATACTCAGTCTTAAGCTTAAATACTTTTAAAAAAAAAACCCAATCATGCCTTTAGAGTGTAATTCTCCCTCAAGGCATGCTCTAACTTCTATTATTGCATCAACAATGATTTAAAGTGTCTAAACATTTAAGAAATCCTAAAATTGAAGTTATGAGATTAAAAGTTTAATCTTGAATCTAAATCTCCTTCTTAACTATAAGTTAGTCCCCTTTAACCATTTCTTTTCTCATGTTTATCAATAAAATTTCCCCTAAATGTTTACCTAAGCACTTCAAAAGGTTAGAGATGGTTAACTTTAATAAATGTGGTTTAATGGATTGAAATCAGACCATTTAAGCTAAAGACAACTCTGCTAATTGATTTGTTTCAACTACCAATCTATAGTCTGTCTGAATTGATTGGTGCCCACTGCCAATTGATTCCATCATGTATCAATCAATTGACAACAGTGCCTAATCGATTGGAGTTTTTAATTTTCGAAATCAATTTCAGACTGAAATTCAGAAATTTCTAAATAATTCTATGATTTTTTAAAAATCATGAAATTTTAGGTAGATATTATTTATGTCATATACTATCAAGGAAAAATACATCTTATTTTCAAAGAATAACACAAATTTTAAAAACATTAAAACTTAAATATTTCACTCTAACCTGTGCTTAATTAATCAATAGTTATTCATATTAAAAAATATACTTCACCAAGGTTTTTCAAAATGATTTTGAAATGATTTTCAAATATAAATTTGCAATCATGATTTTGGAGCTAAATGCATATGACATGCAGATTAGCTTTTCCCATGATTAGACTTCATATAATCCATGTATTTTGATGAAACTAAAACTCAAGTAGATGCACTAAATCAACATCTTTAGCTTTGTTGATGCTCTTAACATCTCATTTGTACCTAATGTGTCTCAATATACATACAAGTTAACTTATAATTTTTGTAAGTTGTAAACATTTGTTTTCCTTAAAACTAAATAATTATGTATCTCTAACTAGTCATTTTAGTTTCAATAATCCTACCTAAGATGTTAATTAATATTATTGTCCTCAATTGTAAGGAATTAAAAAACAATGCATGATAATGATTATGACATATATCCAAAATGCGTACTTTCAAAAGAAAGATCATCATAAATAATGATTCATTTGTAGCATGACATGTAATATTTTTTCATAATAATATAAATGTATGATATAATGTCATGACATATGATATAACACACAAAACATGACAATTATAGTACAAAAAAAACTAGATCTTCATCTAAGTTCCATCCTTAATCAATTATGGCAACATAAGCATAAGTTTCCCCATCTCTCTAGAAAACGTCAAAATATCAACTTGACATTTCTTTGAACTCTATCCTATTGTGTCAATTTGATCAAGCTCAAATACTTCAAAATTTTTATTGACGTATTTTATTTTTCAAAAGTAAAAGTTAACTTTTGAAAAATAAAGTATGTCAATAAAAATTTTGATCAAAATATCTTGAAAATGACCTAAAATGCCAACTTCACTATGGTCGGCCTAAAATATTAACTTCACTATAATTGTGTTAACTACCCTTCAAATTAGAGTTAGCATATCCTAAACCCATCTAAGATGTGGAAAATACACTCTTATGAACCTAAAATCTATTGGTGCTTCTTAGGTGTTCTAGGTATTTACTAGGGATAACTTCACTTGATACATTTGTAATGACTTTCCTAGGATTTTTAGAAGCCTTAGTCACACTAGTCTCATTAAAGTCAACTTTTGAAATAGCCTCCTTTGTAACTTTATCTTGACTTCTAAACTCAGGATTAGTCTCATAGCTATATAGAACTTTATGATATGAGGACATCTTATCCTTAGAGTTGGATTTATACCCCAAACTCTTCTGGTTAGATGACCGTTGTTTTCCTAAACCTAGGTTTTGCTTCTTAGACACTTTGACTTCATTTGTCATTTTCTTAAGCATCTTCTCCAATTTATTAAGTCTTAACTTCAAGACTTAATTTTTTATCCTTAAATATAATTTTTTTATGCCTTGGATATTGTTTTTTAGGCATATATCCAAATTATTTTAGTTTCTTGTCTAAACTATTTTCTACCTTCCTATTCTTATGTAAGTTTGTTCTTGTTGGATCGAGAAAGCAGCCAGAGGGGAGAGGGTGAATAGCAATTTAAAATTGTAGCGAGTATGCAGCGGAAAAATGAGAACAAAACAATGCTAACACAAACCAATTTACTTGGTTCGGAGCCTTCGTCGACTCCTACTCCAAGGCCCGCACTCGTTGAGTGCTTTCGTTGGGCAATCCACT
>JBBMJZ010413106.1:8913489-8930778 GCA_037833815.1 Zingiber zerumbet | reverse complement strand
TTAAGTATGACTTAAAAGGTTAGATGGTACTATCCATATCACCAAGGTGCACCTTCCTTTTCGGAAGCCCAAACTTAATAACTCCAAAGTTAAGCGTGCTTGGCTTGAAGAAATCTTAGGATGGGTGACTTCCTAGGAAGTTTCCTAGGGTGCGTGCGAGTGAGGACAAAGCACGCTGAAAGGACCTTCGGTGGTCTGTGGAGCTAGTCATCAACCCGATGGGCAATTCTGGTGGCGTTCCCGGTTCGGTCCATGTGGGGCCCGTCCGGACCGGGGCGTTTCACCTCCAAGTGATCTGGGTGCCCAGACCAGAAGCCTTCCGCTCCGACTTCTCGTCTCTCGAAAACGTCGTGTGCCACCTTTTCGTTCGTAGCGTACTCTTCCGCAGCACCTCGTCCCTCGAACGCACCGAGCCCGTCGATTCTCTCCCGTGTCGTCCTTCTCATAGTTGCGTCTTTCGCTCGACTTCTTGTACTCCTAATTTCCTATACACTTAGACACAAGAGTTAAAAATACAACAGAGTCTAACTTAACTTAGTTAATCATATCAAAACTATCATGAGGTACTTATATAAAATGATGATCTACTTGGATGTGCTCTGTAAGACCTTCCTCTCTTGGTAGGTCCTTCTTGCTCAAGAGAGTAAGCTAAAATAACCTTGACGACTTGTCTGAATCTTCTCCTGTAGGTTGGGAACTTGGAGCCACTTCTCATCATGCCAACAACCTTAGAATTAATACAGAAAATCATACAGCCAAAAACACAAAACAGTTAACATATATATCAAACAGAATTGTAATGGAAGTAGATAGGTAAGTGATAATATCATCTGAACAGAAGAAGACAATATACAAGCTCATAACTGAAATTGTTTCTTACCTTCTACTGATTGCTTGAATCTGAACAGTTCTAATAACATCTTGGCTGTCCCTGGCACCGTCGACCATTGCTTGCACCGATGATGTGTTACTACTCCCTGCAAACAGAATCAACATCTCCAAGAGCCTAACCTCGTCCTCTTTCAAATTCAGGACCTTGATTTGCTCCATCCATCAGTACCATCGCAGGATGGAAGAACCAATCCAGCAACCGATCTTGTGGTTGGTCCAAGTGTGTAACTTTGATACCACCACTCAGCAATATTCCACCAGAACCAGACTTGATAGAGAAGAGGAGAGTGTGCAGAAAAGCATACGAAGGTAGGCCAATGCCGGTTGTCTCTTGACTGCATCCCTTGGTTTGCAACCAATCATTGAGATGGAAAGTTGTGATTATGTTTGCATCCACAAGTTCCTTGCCCCTGGTTTCCGAAGATTTCATAATCTCTCCCCATATCTGTACGGTTGACATTTCATTTATTGTAGGTCAAAAGGATCATGAAATCAAAATATCTTTCCATAAATATATTTTGCAAAAGAATAACATAGTTTTTATGGAAGAAAACCAAACGAGAAGGACATCACCAAGATTCCAGACCAAGTTACACAAGTCAGTTTATGGAACCAGCTCAGGAATCAGCATAACCACAGTTTGCTTATACTAACTTCTACTTATCAGACAGTAAGATTTAGTATCAGGAACAACTAAATTTCAAAGCCTTAGAATTTTCATATTCAGAGATCCGAACTAGGCATTCTAACTCGGGAATCAGCATAAATACAGGTTTCTTAAACTAACTATTGATTATCAGACACTAAAATATAGTATCAGGAACAACTAAATTTTAAAATCATGAATTTTTCATAATCTAAGCTCTCAAGATAAAATCTTGTGAAAAAGATAAATCTACATCAGATTCTGAACTAACTGTAGCAAGCTTACCTGTACCATTTTGACCTCTTATTGTCTCTGATATACCTCGAAGGAGCCAAACTAGGTATCAACATTGAAGGAGCCAATGAAGAAGCATGACTAGCACTAACTGCTCTAAAAGAATTTGATCCAATAGAAAATTCTTCTGAATGAGACGTCTTTCTCTTTCTATACCGAGGTCTAACCAAGTAATGAGAAAGCTATTCTTAGAAACGAAAAGCATAATTTTTTTTTTTTTTTTTTTGCTGATCTAGTATAGAACAATGGTTTACGAGAAGAATGGGGAAAAAAAAATTAATTCATTGGCATTACTGTGGAAGAATGGTCCCTTCTCTTAGGTATAGCCAATCATTAGTGTCCTCATCAAACTCCGCCCACAAAGGCAACTCCTCGTTTGAAGGATCTTTCCTATATAAAGAAGTCAAATTTTGAGTGTTATTTATTTTCAACATAAACAAATGCAGAGGCAATTTAACAAACACAGAGCATAGACCAAGAAGATAGCTAAGGAGAGAAAAGGACCTGATACGCAATGACAGATCCATATAATCCAATGAAGATACTTGAGACAATAGCCAACAGGAAACTTCCAAGAACAACTAAAGGCCAAAGTAGAATAGCGAGACCAGCAATAGGCACACAAGCTGTCTCAATAAATGGCCCTTCCCGACTTATAAGATCCTGTAGTAGCCTCTGCCAGTCTTTGAATAACATGTAGGGGCTTTTTACCAATGCAATAGCAATGTAAAGTGGAATATCGACAACTAAGCCCATCAAAGCAACCACCACAAGCAGGTATCTACCTGCAGAACAATAGAGAATACGTAATGCTTCTCAATAGGTATGAATAGCAAATAAACTCGACTTGAATTCATGCACGAGTATGAAAATTAGTAAAATTGTTTAAACTGACACAATAGTATAACTGTTTCTTAAACATGCAGTGTAAAAAACAAAGAAGGATAAAATTAATAAACGAAAAACAACTGCAAACTTTTCAGATTGTAGAGAACTAGAGCCCATTATGTTACCTACTCCAGATAATGTTGGTTGGCAGCTAACTGAAATTAAAATCAAAGGATTTAACTTATATACCTGATTGAATATGACTGATCATCACATGCTTTTTCTCGCAACTCTTTTAAGTAAAGAGGATAGGAGTGGTAGCATATATCTGCAAAATCTCTCACCACGGTGCAACTTCCTTTAATAGTGCTCCATGTACCACCCTGCTTAATGGAAAATGATAAAGAGGAGGTATAATGGAATAACTAATAAAATAATACGCAATCTCCATTTAAACAGTTTTTTACCACAATGGAGTGAAGAATTATCTCTGTTTCATTGTCCTCTCAGAAGGCCTCAAAAGTTGACACCCATGGTGTGAAGAAACCATAGCCAACTCCTGCAAGTACAGTCCCTGATATTGCAATGGCCAGCCATAGCCCAAGGAATACAGGTAAAGCAAGCAATAACACGAGTTTTGGTGCTGTATTTACACAAGTAGATCTGCAATTGACCAATAAAACCAAAATCAGTAACTTAAAAAGCCTTGATGAACAAGTCCAGAATCATATATAGTGCTAGAATACAAGTACAACTGTATTGTTTTCCAACAAAAAAAATCATTGTTTTCCTTTTCTGAATTGCTTACTTTCCTTTTCCTTCCATTTTTGCAAATCAAATAAAATCTCCTTTTATCCGCATATGTACGGCTAAAACTCTGGAAAAAAAAGAAGTAAAACTCTGATTCTAGGACCCCATTAATTTCTCAGACCAAGTTTAGTAGAATCATACAAAGCACTCCGAGCAATGAATCTTACCACTATTTTAAATAGAATTTTGGTTATTGCAATCATGGAATGAGAAGCACACTTGGAAGCATGGCAGTTAGATTAGCTTACAGAAGATAGCAGTTAATTCGACACAGATTTTAGGTTGTGATGATTTGGCATCACTTAATGACGAGAAAAGGTCATTAAAACTCAAAGTAGCTGAAGACCTAATTAATAACCAAAAGTCCATCTCGTTTTTCCCAAACAAAGAAGCTGAAGTCTCTGGAAAGTCATGACTCACCTCACAATAGAGTATACGGTCCAACCAACATGAGCCGGAAACAGCCCCAGTATCAACCCCAACGTTCCCCAGAATCAACGCCGCCTCCGCCGTCTCCGCCGCCGCCGGACCAACCACTAGAGCTGCAGTCAACAATCCACCATCAGAAAGGAGTAAACTTTAGCAAGAATCAATCGACGAGAAGCCACGAAAAGTAAAAAAAAAAAAAAAGGCGAGACCTTTTAGGGCACCGAGGAAGAGGGCGGAGCAGAAGGCGACGACGACAAACACGACGCGGGCGGACTGCCTCACGGCGTCAATCGGCTCCGCGTAGTTGGTCCGCACCCAGAACGCCTAGGAATCCAGCGGCGACGCGGGCGCCGGAGACTCCATCGACTGGCATAGAAGGATCGAGGCCGTCAATAGTAGGAACCGTGGAAGATTGGAGAAGTAACAAAAGAAGAAGAAGAAAAAGAAAGCCAAAGGTTTGAAGCTTTGTTGAGGTTATTAATGGCGGCAGAATCAATCACAAGATTGAAATTTCTTGGTCTTTTCCAGCCAAGAAAGGAGAAACGAAATCAAAATGGAAGGATCGAGCAGGTGAATGCGATGGATTCTTGTTCGATTCGATGTCATTGGAATGAGCGCAGCAGTGGAAAAGTTTTAAACAAAATAATATAACTCCAATGCAGAGTTTGTGAAAGGATTGTGAAATTTAACAAGCTGAATAAAAATTTTTAAATTATTTAAATTATTATAGAGATGAAGTTTAAAATTTATAGTTTAAGTGCAGTAGTAAAAATATAAATCTATTTTTTTATTTTGAATTTGATAAAATTTATATAAAACTATACAATTTATACTATGAATCGAATTATAAAAAAAATCATTTAGAGCTTTAACTATTAGAGGTATTTGAATAAATTTTTATATTATTGATGTGATATACTATAATCATAAAAAAAACTTATCTAGAACTCTAACAATTAGAGATGCCCTAAAACATTCCTCTAATAATTTTTTTATTTTTTTGAAAGGACTATCGATTTATTTTACTCAGTTTCTCTAGAGATATTCATTATAAATTTAATTTGACTCTTCAAAAAACAGAGATAGACCCCATCCATCCAACCTTTCTCATAATGACTATTTATAGCCTTAAGAAAGATTAAAAAGTTAATTCTTCAAATTATGTTTTCCGAAGATAAAGAGTTATGATTTCTATTAATTATTCATTTAAATAGAATTATGGTCTTAATTAATTCTTCAAAGAAGATAAAGAGTTATGATATGTAATTGAGCACCATAAGTATGTTATCTAAATTCTCTACTCCCTCTTTTTTAAATTAAATAAAATCATATTTGATCTTAATCCGTAATAATATTTCAGAATTAATTAATAATCTAATTATTTCTTTTATTAATTTTAATATCCATTAACATAATATATTTTTAGATTTTATACAGGAATGCAATGTAAATCTATACATAAATCAAGATGACCAGTAGCAATCATATTTGATCTTGACCCATATTAGCTTCCAATATTTTAAAATTAATTAATAATCTAATTAATTCTTATTGATTAATTTTAGTATTTACTAAAATAATCAATTATTCATGTTTGTATGCTATGTATGCAACCCTTTAACTTTTATACACGAATGCAATATAAATTTATACATGTAATCGTCTAGCAATAGTTTTTAGTTATCCAATGTGATAAAATTAATATTAAATTATAAACCACCATGAATCAATTACTATATAATTCAATCTTTTCATCTAGCCTACATGCTAATTAATTTGATATATTATGCATTATCACCAAATTAATTATTTTATTTGATAATAGACTCTTCTTGAACGATATATCATTCCTCTCATGACTATGGATGTAAAATCACTAATATCTCTATCAAGCGGTTAGGATGTTAACTTTTAATCAAAGAGAGAGATGAATCCTCTGTTGACTTAATATTATTCTCTCTATGCTTTAATTTGCTATACATCCAACAACCATATTAATCATAATCCAATTAAAGACTACTTTTAATAACGTTAAAGTATATAATTCCACACATAGAATAAAAGAAAGTCTCAAGTCAAAAGATCATTTACACTTGTTCATAAGATAAATGACCAATGATGCTTAATATGTGGTCTCCTTTTAAGCGTGTCATGTCCAGTACCTTTAAACTCAAGGCATCTCCAAGTATAACTTGGATATTCATCCCTTAGTCTATATTAACTTAGTTATACTCAGCGTTGATTTAAATATCCATGTCCCCTCTAGATATCTATTCGATCAAAAATTATTTTCAAATTAATCATTAATCCGTGAAACTTTATCATTAATCATATATATACAGAAAAGTAAATGATTAACGATAAATACTTGCATTTATGAAATAATTATCTATAAAATACATAAGAAGTGTCTTGACATGTAAATACATACACTAATAGTCATGAGGTCAACCCGGCTGCATTTTCAAAAACTATTTATCGGTTGTAAGCAGGGGAAATAACAAAAGAACCGGCGAATGAAGAACCGGGTGCTAATTGTTTCTTTAATTCGTTAATATATAAACTTATCAAAAATATTATATATATATATATATATATATATATATATATATATAAAAGTTTAGTCTTTGTTTACTAAAAAACATATAGTACTAAATTTAGTTTGATGGATGTCAATTATCATTCCATAAACGTAATTTTATAGCTAGAGATCTCGTATTTAAAAATTGTGTGAATTTAAAGCTCTTTTTTTTATCCTTTTATCTTATTGGGCCAAAAGGTTAAAAGACCTTCGAACCAAAGCATGAGCAAGGGAGAGAGCAACAAACAAAGACTCTAACAAGATTGGACGGTGAACAATCATATCTAGTCAAAGCCACGATTAAAGTTGGGATTATAAGAATAAAATTAATATTGAGATCATTGTCAAGGTCAAGTTAAATGGTAGGGACGAGGTAGCTATCCGCAGTGTTTCTCTCTTTCTCCTATAACGAATTGATTTGGAACCTAATGTTTGCTCATGGATCCACGTCCCAATTCCAATTAATTTATTTGGATCACAATTCCTTACCTAATGCACCTACAATAATCTTTAAATTTTAATTAATTGGCAAAGGAGGTTGTTGATGGAGTATGGTATTTCAAAATTAAAGTACAAATAGATTATTCAAAGAAAATTAATTAATAAAACTTGATCAATAATTGAACACCATTTGCTTGGCATCATGTATTATTATTAACAAAATATTATCTCACCAAATTGTGTGTTAAATGTAAATTAATTTAATAAAATGTATTCATGAATAGGGATAATATTAAAATTCAATGAAATTTTTGTTAAGTAGCTGGAGTGAAAATGATTAAAAAAAAAAAGAAGAAAGCTTTGAAATTCTTAGGAAATTGTTTAACAAATGAAAAATAAAAGTTGAGGAGATTAAATAGTTTATTTAACCATATTTATTATATTTTAAAAACTTAATTATGTCATGAAGAGGACAACATACTGACTCCCAACTAATTCACGTGAACTTTTAGAATCAGATGAGATTGATTCCATAACAAGTAACCTAGAAAAGTAGCACAATTATTATTTTGGAAATATAATATTTTAGATTTTAAAATATTTTTCTGACGGCAGTATTTGATATTGACCCTAAGAAGACTTTGAGTTGGAAATAGAGGATGTCATGGCGATCCTATGTGTCAGCAACCGTGTTAAAATGGGGTCCCAATATAGACACTCTAATACTTCAGTTAGTTGAGTGATCGAGAGGAAAAAGAATGCAGTGAACAGTAAAAAGGAACAATGGGCTTTGAGTGCTATTAACATGGTGGCAAAAATATGAATACGCTCATCCTTAGTACCCCGCCAACCTGTCACAGGGCCAACACAGATAAGGTAAATCACGGGTGGCTACTAGATTTTGGAATAGTGACGAGTACATGAGGGAGACATTTCGAACCCCAGACCTCATGGTGGTAACACCTCGTGCACTAGCCACTAGACCGTCCCGAGAAAACCCTTTGAGTGTCATTAACATGCTTTGATGGTAGGTCGACCGAGTCCTCTCTATTGTCATATTGGACTCGTTCGCCGATGGGGTTGGATCAGCTAAGGAATGATGATTCTTTTGAGAACTTAGCCTCCGCTCAATTGAAGTATAGTCGGGTCGTATGTCTAGCATATCTGATCAGGCTAGACCACTCGACCGAGACATATGCCCGTGCTAACCTTGATTTATTAAGAGGACTCAGTTTTAAATGACACTTATATAACTCGAGGTTTCATCGATCCTGAGGGATTCAGGATCCGATTGGACTAGTACTCCGATCGGCTAAACCGATCGGTAGAGATAAATGACCATGCCAACCCCAAGTATTGGGCAAGTTTTATCTTTAATCACGACATTACTCAACTCTCTTTATTTTGACCCTACTTCGGGTCATATTATTCACTGTATCACTCACAATTTAAAACGTTTTCATAAACTAATTATTTTTTTAATCGATGAAATAAGTGGTAGTAGTTTCTCATAATTATATTAACAAAACATACATTGTTTTAGGTTGTTTATTTATATTACTTGCAACCAAAGCAATAACTAAAATTGTTGGAAGATTTTTAGATTATTAATATTTTGTGTGAAATAACAACGTTAAATATTTGATAGATAAAATGACAAATTCAAAGGAGTAAACTAAAAAATATATCTCCTGTTTTTTCTTGGAGGGGAAGAGAATTACGTAATTATGAATTTTAAAATCTCAAATTTCTTTTAGGTATTGTTAAATTTAGTTTAATCATTTCAATTCGGTTAACTGAATTTGAATTTTTTTTAAATAGACTGATTTGATCAAAATAATTGATATTTAAAAAATAATTGAATTTTTATATTAACCAAATCGAACTTTTAACTTTGATAGATTAGGTTGATTAATTCAGTTTAATCAGTTTTTTAATTACCTCTACCGATAACTTATTTGTCATAGGTAGAAAATGCATTAAAACAAAAATAACAAGCATGTGCTTACTAAAATTGACAATAAGATGTAGTTTGAATACATTACAACTTATGCAATAGATATTTACAACAATATTTAAATGAAAAAGTATAGGTATTATTTATTTTAATTTCTCATTTGACATTAATTTGTTAAAAGATAAAATTTATGATCCTAACTATTCTAGGAAGAAAGTAAATTAAAAAATTGAAGTAATCAATCATGTAGAAGATATTTCCACAATAAAAATTCAACCCTTACTTAATTGTACAAATATATTATGTGGGTGATTAGTTAGAGTATAACATTCGAGATTTTTAATGACTTGTTTAGTGGTTAACAATAAGTTGATAATCAAATTGGCCAAACCATTTAAATTAAAACTAAACAAATTATTATTTTTTAAATCAAATCAAACAGTTCAAACTTTTATAAAAATAATTAAACAGATAAAATATTGATTAAATCAATTAAAAATGTGGATTACTAAACTTTCAGTTAAATTAATAATTCAATTTAATCTATTTAATCAGTGTACTGACAGAAATAACTAATATTTAAAGAAAAAAATAAAATTTTAAATTAATCAAATATAGATATTAGGATATTTGCAGCTTATGTGATAGAATAAATAAATTTATTTATCAAATATAATTCTTGTAAGTATGCGTTAATTACTAAATTGATTAAATAGTTTAAATCAAAATTGAATAAATTATTTTTTTTTTATTTGAACCAACTGATCAAATTTTTATAAAAAAAATAAATTAAACTAAACTAATAAAATATTGATTAAATCAGTAAAAATTGAAACAACCAAACTTCCAATTAAATTGAACTCAAGAGGGGAGAAGAGTCACGAATTACAAAATTAAAAATTTCAAACACTCAATTTCGGTTCCAACATAACCTAATTCGATTTTATCTATTTAATCGGCATAATCAAATTTAAATTTTTAAAATCGTGACCAAATCGATTTTAAAAAAAATGAATTCTTAAACTAACCACACCTAACTTTTAACTTTAGATAGATTTAATGAGTTAATATGATTTAATGATTTAATCGACCTTTTACTTCATCCTAAAATGAGATGTAAATTGTGATATATTATTCTCCTATACAGAAAAAGAATTGGAAAATGTCACATGTTATCATGCATCAAAAGAAAGATTTTTATGGTAATATTATAATAAAATTTGTCCTTTATAATATTTATCACACCAACAAATCATTTATCAAGTATAAACAATTCACTAAGTAAAAACCCAAATACTAAGTATCAATTTGCTAAAAATAACAAAATTACAAAGTATATAGTTTGCCTGGATTACAATTTATGTAATGTAATAAAACATATTTCTTTCTAAGTATAAGAGGGAGGGGAGAGGAAATGTGACATATAGCGTGAACTTACCTACCTGGCTCGGTCCTTTAAGACTCCGAGGTGGCGGCAAATGTGGGAGATCATCGTTATTAACCTTTGAACCGATTGGGGATCAAAATTCATGATTTTCATCAAATTGGATTCAGTTCTCATCTAATCGAAAAAGAGTTAAATTTGGGGTGAAGAAGAGAAAGAAGAAGTAGCTCTTGTTCGGTTAGGGACTAGGGCAACCAATAATTGCATTTCTTCTCTTTAGGAAATAACATTAACATTGTAAATTAAGTAAAGTTTAATATATCATTTTATTATGTAGTAAAAGAATCGAAAAAATATAAAAAAAAGGACATGTAAGATAAAATTTTTTATGACAATATTATCATAAATTTTATTCTTTTTGAAATTTATCACAACAAGTTATTTATCTGATATACAGATAATGCACTAACATAAGTTATTTATTTTTTTAAAAATAGAAATGCATCAACTAAAATATTTATATGAAAAAATAGTCATTACTAACATTTAGTTTTTCACTCAAAACAGCAAGCTAATGCTTCAATAACTGTATTTATTCTCTTTGCAAAGTATATATTTTCTAATGACATTAAAACCGGTGTTTAAGAGTGACTAGTCAATTAATAATAGAACCATTTAAAATGACACCGAATAAATTGACTTTTTGTTAAACCGACCAAACTTTTGTATAAAATCTGAATAAATTGAACTGATAAATTATCGGTTAAATTAGTTGAAAATGAAAATAACTAAACTTTTGATTAAATCAATACTTGGGAAAAGAGGTGTCATGAATTACATAATTAACAATTTAGAACTCTCAATTTCAATTCCGGCATAATCAAATTATAGATTTAATTTATTTAAATCTATGTAACTAAATTTAGATTTTTAAAAACGAGACTCAATAAATTTGATTTAAATAATTGATATTTTAAGAAAAAAAATAAACTAACAGAACCCAACTTTTAACTTCGATGGTTTAGATTGGTTAATTCAATTTAGGAGTTGTGATATTTCATTCATTGTCTGTTACATGGTTTTTTTTAAGGTGATTTATTTCAAACATCATGAAATATTCATAAGTTTAACTAATTAAGACTATGTTAATTAGTCAAATAATACTTTTTTTTACATATTTTATATATCTGGCAACAATATATTTATATCTATATCTATATATTTATACATATTATTAATAATTTTGGATAAAATAGTCACATTAAATGTTTGAGAGAAAAAAATGACAAGTTTAAAGAAGTAAATAGAAAAAGTATCTACCTAATATGTTTAGTTTTCTGTTACCTAATATGTTTAGTTGATGTGGGTTCCTTCTTTCTTTCGCCGGAGTCTCTTCTCCCCTTCCATAGGCGAAGTCCGGTGACCTTCCGTAAATCTTAGCCATCAACATCCTCCTGGTCCGTGGACAACGGCTGTGAATTTCCATCATCTCGAAACCCCATGCAAGGTCCGGCCAAGTCCAGCGTGGCAGAGGTCCGGAGATGATGTCATGAAACCACGGTAGATGCGAATGCCACGACAGGATTATGGCGAGGGTCAGCGCGGCTGAGTGGTTGAGGGGCGGAAGCGGCAGATGCTGCTGTTCCTTCAAGCGGATCACCTTTGTGATTTGCTGCGTTAATCTGGTAGCCGCGCTCCTCGTGATTCATTCGTTCTACACTTACTTCTTCTTCCGCCCTTCATCTGGGCTCAATCGAAATTCTCTCGCCGGTACAAAGATCAACCTTTTCTTGTTGGCTTGTTGCGGTATACATATGTTGACCTTTTTCCGGTAATTTTAAAAAATAAAATTGAATCTTTTTTGTTGTTGCAGATCAGACAAAGAAAATGGAAGAATCAATCCGGATACGAAGAGAAATGGGGCCTTTGGCTCTCGTTAGTGCAGTAAGCTCGCAGGCTTGATTTCTGTTCTTTAACACACGGTTTGGGATTGAGGATTTAACTGGTGGAGCTTCCCGTTTCATTGGACTTGAGTAGGCGAGGATGCTCAGGATGAAGTTATCAAGAGAAGAGAAAAAGGGGCGTATTCAGTTGTCACAAGTGGTGATGCATAAGTTGGCCGGCGAGATTCTGCAGATGCTGCAAGGTGTCGACAATACTAACGTGACGAAACAACAGGGTTGGTTATCCTTTTCAAGTTTATTTGAGCTTGTTGATCAGTTATTTTCATGAATTTGTTCACCAAGTTGGTTCATACGTTCATGCATAGATAGCTTGATCGTTTGGACTTTGGTGAGCTAAGGTCACAGGATTAGAAAATGATATCTTTAAGAAATTGGTTGTTTTGATATTTCAATGCGTTCTAAAATTCTTATGAACTTCCTGTTTCAAAATTTCAGTCGACTTTAGTTAAGTTCAACTTTATACTTCTAGATCCAATAACACTACCTCTGATTCTTTAGCTACTTTGAACTTCAAAATCCTGTCCTCCCCCTAACTGCTCTATTTTTATACGATGTTAGACTGATAGTTTCCCGTTGGTTGGTACAGATGAAACAAGTGTTTCTTCTTTCAGTAGCATAACTTTCAAATTATAGTTAGAATATGTTTCAGGAGTTGCTTGCTGTTTTTCTGTTTCATATTTTTGACATTTCTGACATTACAGTTTATTTTGGGTTCTTATAGGAAACTATGAACCTAGCTTTCTGGACAATGATTTCATTGTTCGATCATGATAAAGACCTTTGATTCGATTTTCTGGGTATTTTAGTAATGCCACTTGGTCATTTGAATAATGAGATGATTTTTTGTTCAATATTTGTTACACTGTTTTACAGTTTCCATTTGCGCTCTAGTATTCTGTCAATTTAGAAAATGACATCTTGTTGATAATAATAAATGTGCAAAGGGAAGAAGTATGTAAATTATGAATGTATGAATGTAATTGTGTACAATTCTTCTTTTGTTTCAGGAAGGAGATCGCCAATACAAAATATGCTTTCAAGGCAAAAATAAGTAAATAACATTATTTCTGTAGTCTTTAGGTTCTTTAACAAAGTAACTATGCTCAATCTTGGCAACAAAAGAAATTATTGGTTGAGTGGATGCCGTGCTAAAGGACACTATTATTTGAAAAATAAACTTCAGCTGGAGGGTCTAACAGTTCTAGTTTGACATGTTAGTTGTTTTGACTTTTGAGCAGCTGCAGTGAATATATGGCGTGTCCAGAAGTTTGAAGAAGTTCGAAAAGCAACAAACTCAAAACCTTCAAATTCAAGCATCCCTTTTAGGGAAGCAAGTATTCTTCGTTTGCTTGTGCATTTATGTTATATCACAACTTTGATGATTGTTCTTGAATTCACTGCTGGGGTTTGTAGAGATGCTGAAACAAGCACTGGAGACTAATTGGCCTCTTCTAATGGAAGGAATTGGACTTTGGATTCCAACTAATATTATCAACACTCAGCATGATGATAAACCCAAAGACGAACCAGATTTTGGTAAATTTATTTACTTCAAATCTTTAATAATTTGTTGAGCATTGACCTTTTCTGTTATGTGATGATTGCGAAAATTGAGTTGATAATCGTCTCATGATGTTTCCTAGTTATGTTGTATAAATATAGTGCTTCATTTAAACCAATCAGGAGGAACTAATTCATGAATTCTATAATGCATCTTTATGTAAAAGAGATAATTCCTGGTCGACCAATTCCTCCTGAATGCCATGCTGAGCTTCATACTGATTATGATGGAGCTGCTGTTAGATGGGGTCTTACCCACCATAAAGAAAGTGCAGCAGATTGTTGTCAGGCTTGCTTAGATCAGGCAAAACGCACAAAGCCAGGGGGAATGAAATGCAATATATGGGTTTACTGCCCATCAGAATTTGGGTGCTATTCACCAGATATATATGAACACAAGCATCAGGAATGCTGGCTGAAGCAGGTATCATAATTTTCATTTTTGCACATATCACCATCTTAAATTGCTGCTAAATTTCAGATTCTTCCTGTGGTAACTGAAGAAATGATTCATCTCTTATTATTTGAAGTCAGTTCAAGTAGAGAACACATATAAACATAGGAAACATTTTAAGGATGAGGTGAATGTGAATTGGCCAAAGTAAGCATGCCATAATCATACTAGGTAACAATGAAAATAAACAAAAGAACATTGTTGGGGTTGAGAGAATTCCTATTTTTGTCAATGCCTGATATCTTATAGGCCTGATATCTCATCCCCTATAAGGAGGAATTCACCCTCCTTCGGCTTCAAATGGCCCTTAAGAGGTCACAATCTTGTCTTGAGGTCTAAGAGCCCATTATCCACATGCATAGTTAAGGCATGGATACCTTCCACTTATCAACAATTCAAACTGTCCTCCCAACTAGAGATGCCGATTGATATCTAATAAAGAAGTCCTGTTGTAGTTATTATTTCTTTAGTCAGCATCTACGTTTTTCATAGACTTATGAGTTTAGTTATATCAATTTTCTTTTATGCAATTATGTCTTGGTTAGGCATGCTAATTTAACTGTTAGTTTGACGAAAATATTGTTCAAGTGATTCAGTTGAAATATTACGTATTATATGTCTTGTGATGTATGCATTGTTGTTAATGTAATTAATGTTACTTTTTTTTGGAAATTCATGTGCATTTGTATACTGTATTAGCTTCTGTCGTGTGGCTTTGTAAGAACGACTTGTATCTTTGATGGCAACTCTAGGTGGTAGATTAAGGCATTGACCTTGTTGAGTTTGGTCATAGCGATAATTTCTTGGTCATGTGTTCCTAACAAGTAGTGCAAAGTGACCTCAACCCAACACCTTTACCTACAAGTTGGGGTCTACTCATCATATTGAAATGCTCACCTTAAAAGCTAATGCTTCTTTAGTAAGCAACTTTCAATAGGATAGACATGAAACATTACCTGTTTTGAAGAGTTTTTTTTTCTTCAATGTGGAGTATGGAATATTAAGAGAAAGATTTAGCTGTATTTGTGCTCAGCCATTGTTATGTAGCTGATATTGATAATAAAATGAGAAACTACAAGTTTATGTAAGTGAAAAATACCTCATTTTAACGAGGTAAAGTCAATTACTGAAAGTAGTTATAAAAAAAATTACATTAGAAACCTTAAAAAACGATCCACTAGTTCTTGTTCTACTAATTATGTTTTCTCTACAAAATTAAATGCCTGTAAATCATGCATTTGGCTAACTCCAGGTAGTATGATGTGTTTGTTCCAAAGATCAATCATTCTCTTCTTCTATTAACTGCAAAATGTGCTCTACGTACTTGAAGCTAAGTCTCTGTCACAACATGCAAGAAATCACAACCTTAGTGAAGACTGATCTCTGAAGACTGATCTATTAACTTGACAAGGCCAACCATTGGCCTAAAACATTTAAGCTTAATACAATTGACACTCACTCATCTTAACTTATAAACCACAACCGACTATGAGATTAAATTGGGCTGTCACAATATTTTCTTTTCTTAATGATTTTGGCAAAGTACATGGGCACAAGTCTCTTCCTTACATGATTTAACTTGCTCAATCACTTAATGTACATGTGCATCTTCTTTCTTTTCTTTAATAATCTTGGCAAATGCAGGCTGATACGCCTCGATTGAATTTCAAAGACAAGTACTCGGAGTCATACCGGAACAATCACCACAATGCACCCACTGTCGTGCCATGGATGTCAGGCATTGTGCACTTGTAGAAGCTATTTCATGATTTTCGGAAAAAAGAAAAAGATTTAGCCACTTATTTGAATTGTTTATCTTCACAATGCTGCCAGAATTTTTGTCCGAGTTGCAGTGGCGTTTCAAGTCTGTATTCTTTATGCCCTTGTAAACTTGACAATGGCATCCCCTCTCTTCTTTAGAGAGTTACAGAACACTTCTGAATGGGTGAGAAATTTTATAAGTGGAATATGATGATGTTTATCAACATACTTCATGAGCTTCAAGTGTTGTCTTCAATTTATGATGATCTCATATTCTGATCTTTGTTTTGGGTTTGGTTTTGTTTTTGTTTTCATTTCTCTATTTAAATGTTGTCATCTTTTTTTTGTTGTTTTTTTTATAATCTAGATATTCAACTTTTACGATCTAACTATGGTTGACGGTGACCTATCCGACCTCATGAAATTTATTATCGGTCACAGGATAAATTGGAAAATGAGGATGAATCTTAGCTGATAGTTCAACGTCACAAGTTTTAAAAACTCTCCTAGTGTAATGTGCCTTAGATGAGATTTAGATCCTTATTACCTAAGGAGCCTGTCCTATCTCTCTCTTATCATCGCATCATAGTCTCGAGGCAAATGTTGTCATCCTTTTATTTTTTAATAAAGGTAAATTGTATTAAAAGTCCATCATGGACTTACATGATAGCCATTCAAAAATCGAAAGGCATGCGTATGGCCTTCCTGACTTCCTGAATATTCTATCAGTGTTTGTCACACCTTCATATTGACATCTATTATGAACTTGCCAAATTAAGAACACCGCACATGACATCCCCAAGTGCTAGGCCTTGGCTTGCCACTGCCAAATGTTGTCATTCTTTAAAAGGTAAAATCATTATCTCAATGATTCCAGAGTGACCCCACTGTTTAGAAGGGAGAAAAATCATGAAGAATTTTGCCTAGTAATAACATGCAAAGAAGAGTTGAGATAACCAACAAGATATTTCATATTTATTGAGAATTGATTCTAGATCTATTGATAGTAACACTTATATTAATGTTTTGTAGAAGTAATAATATAATAATGTATTTGTACAAAAACAGCTAGCATGCAATAGACAAATAAATAAAAGAATAGGATTAGAAAATAGTTATCCGGGGTTGAAGCGTCGGCGGCCTCACGGTGCAAAGGCTCTCCGACAAAATCCTCCCAAGATCCAACAACCACTCGTGATGATCGTAGGTGCACTCCAAGACGATCGCCACAGTCGAACCCAACCTCAGATCACACAGACCAAGCTTCAGGCCTAAACTCGGAAACTAGA
>JBBMJZ010413106.1:8862111-8876571 GCA_037833815.1 Zingiber zerumbet | reverse complement strand
GAACCAACATAACTTGCATCCATCTATGCTTCGTCCAAAGATTCCAAAGATAAAATGCATGGACGTTTAGAGCATTAAGCCATGGAAGAAGTCAAAACCCAATCCAAGACTACGAATGCCCAAGAGTACTAGGCCAATCATCCACAATGCTCTAAGTGTCTTCAAGATTGTCCAACCTAGGCCTGAGGTGAGAAGAGAAGGCTAGTTTATGATGATAGCAATAAGTCAATTTTATGTCTAAGAATAACATTCTAAAAAGGTAGCACATAAGTAAACATTTTTTGAAGTAGTTTACCTTGTTCTTTGTGTTGGTGCATGTTCTGCTGAATCAGTAGTGATGGATGAGTCACAAACACTGATCGTCTTGACTCCCTAAAATGCAAGGAAGATTTTTCTTTGTTTTCTTGTAGTTGAGCCTTTAAAAAATCTTCATGAGAGAAGCTATCACTATATTCGTCTTTGTCTTGACAGTATATTCTATCATGATCTCCATCTACTGATATACTCTTGAAAAAATATACGCCATTTGAATTTTTCTCTGAGTTTGTGCCAGAATTTGTGTTACCAAAACTTTGGCTATCTTCTTGATTAAGCTCATTCACGGCATTTTGTTGGCTGCCAGTGTCATTGCTCTTCTCAATGGGAATGACCAACACTCTTTTACCACAAGTGGTTTGAGTAATAGTTTGCCCTATGACTTGTTGATGAAGCCAATCTTCAATGGATGAATGCAGGTTCTCATTCGATTCTTTTGCGTTTATACCTTCCTCACTCAAACATCCATGAGGAAGAGAAGTTGTGCTTGGTGGGAATTTATCTTTGTCAGTGAAAATGACTTGTTTAATTTCATAATCTGATGTGTCTTGACTACATACGATATCATCGTCCGGGTCTTGCGCCTCGTCTGCGTAGCTAGTAGACATGGTAATTTTTGAGTCACATTCAGACATAAAAAGTGTATCATTTGCTTCGGAATGGACAGATTCAGCATAAAGCGAAGTTGTCCTTCTCGCCTTTGAAGGGATTGTTGGTTTCTTTCGTATGCTTAGATAAGGCAAGGGAGCTGAATTAATCCTCTTTTGACTGCAGATTGTTGATTTCATGAATCTAGGAATGCTAGGAGATGCTTGTGTGGAGATCCTTTCATTACGAAGAATGATTGCTTCATCAAAGCGAAGTTCTTCAGATGAAGGTAGTGAATCTGTTATATCCAAATCACGTAGCTGATCTAATCTCAGTAGAGAATTCTGTTTTTCCTTGAGCTTCATGATTTCTCTTTGGACATCTTTTTGTTCAATTTCTAGTTCTCTTATTTTTTGCTCCAGCTTAGTCATTTCAACCTCCTTCCTAGCTTGCATTTCCTGTTTTCAAGTTAAATGAATTTGATACCTTCAAAGTTCAATGATACAATGAGAGAGTATATTCAAAGACAACCAATAAATTCATATAATTAGGTATGTTTGTGGTCAAAACGAACATAATCATGAGAATTGAACTGTATCAGAGAGTCTTGGGTGAAATATGTCAATATTTATTAACCCTAAATCTGAGAATAAATATATATTCACTAGACACTCTATCAGCTCGAGCACAATGACTCAATCTTCCAAAGCAGCTCAGTCTTCCCAGCTTGACAACCTAGAGTTACTTCAACATAGGATAAGGTTGATGCACAGAAGTTCAAACAGCTAGTTGTGGCTAATATGACTAACTTTGTCTAGTAGATTTGGAAGATAGAGTAGAGATATAGAAAGTGCAGTTTGATGAAAATGGAAGAAACGTTACCGGTGATTCTTTGCTATCTAAGTGTATGCTTCCGGCTCGTGCAGCGAAACCCAAGGAACAAATGGTTTCACATAAATCTTCTTCTTTGGGACTGACATGAACGAACATTAATGTTTTGGAGTCAAATCCTACCATGAAAAAGGTCATAATTAAGTGAGAAATCTCAATGGTTAGTTAACCATGCATGATTTTGCTGGTCATGAGAAATTTAATTTTACCAAGTGAATCTCTCAGAACTTGTGTAAGCTTGCTGTTCCTGTGCGATGTGAAAGAATCAATCTCAATCTCAATCTTCAAAGTCTGTTCAAGTCTGAATTAAGGGAAAGATTGAGATAGATATATAATTAACATGCCTGTAAGGCACATGACTCTTCTTGTGTTGCAGTGAGCTGATGACATCTCCAAGGGCTGACAAGGAAAGATTAATGGCCTTTCCTTCTTCCAATCTTCTGCCCGTTGCTTGTGTCTTCAAAAGCCTCTCACTTCCACCCAAATCAATCATCCAAATCTTATTCACCCCTTGTCGCCTCTCCGGTGCACCGGCACAGGCTATTGATATGCAGATAAGACTGTCCTGCGCACAAATTGAAATCAAGTTTTTGCTCCAATCCTACTTGCAGCCGTAAGTTAAATAACAATGCATAGAATAATTACCAGTGAGATCTACTTGAGTTTAAATTGGATTTGGTAGCACCCGTCGACCGTGACCTTTTCCCAAGATTGTACAGTGTTTTAACTTGCTCAAAGTTGTGAACCTCAACAGACACTAGATTCTCTATCTCCACCCCTCCAATTGAGTTCATTTGTATCGAAAGGCTGTAGACAATACACAATTTGAAATGCATATAGATAGATAGATAGATATATTTGGGATGTCAGTGTTCCTACGCCGGTGGTTTTCTTTGTTTGGAGCTTCGCGGAACAAGTAGATCTCTCAGGCCACCCATGTAGATCTCTAGCATGCTGAAATTGAACTGGAATGCATGGTCGTTTTCCAATGCTTGCTGAAACAGTGCTTGGATCCCACGAATCACAATACCTGGATTGCTTCTGCTTCCTTCCTGCACATATCATTTTTTTTTTCAGGCTAATCGAGCAGCATCATGAAAAATTTGACAATCTTACCATGCTATAGGTTTTTCCTGTCCCGGTCTGCCCGTAAGCAAAGATGCATACATTATACCCATCCAAGGCGGATTTTATCACTGGCTCAATTTCAGAAAACACTTCCTCTGGAATTTATGAAAAAAAGAAAAGAAAAATGTTCATCGTTTTAATTATACTCTACAATTCTACATTAATGCGGTCGTCTCTTGATCACATCACCTTGTGTTGACTGTGGATGGAACACCTTGTCGAAATTGTACTGCTTGCTCCTTCTGTCACCAACCCTCAAGAGCAACCTTGTTGAATCCGGAGTGAGAAGGGAAGGTGGAGTGATTCTGCAGCTCTCTTCGGGCAGCAAAGGCCTCACGCGGCAAAATACTCGAATATTTCCTGCGCCAAGAAAAGTTTGAGTTGTTTCTATGAGACCCAGCATCGAATTCCAGGATCCGAGATGCTGCTGCTAATACCTTTTAGATCAAGAAAATCATTTAGTGTTTGTCTCCTCCGTATCGCTATTTCTTTCAGTCGAGATCGAAGGGAATCTAGCTCAGCTACACGAAGCAAAAAAAGAAGAAGAGAAATTACAAGGAAGTACTCGTGGCAAGAAAGTACAAAAAAATATTGCCTTTCGATGAACCTTGAATCTTTGTAAATTCCATGTCGTCGCCGTTCGATTTGCTTTCTTGCAGCTCCTTGATTATGCAGCAAACTGATTCGAACCAGGAATCAGTGAGCTTGGAGTTGAATCCACGAAGCGAATGGATGGAGTCGGGAAGGCTTCGGAAAGCGTCGCTCGAATCTTTGTCCACTGCTCCGTCCATTTTACTGCAAAAGGAAGAGAGCAATTGGCAGTTGGTAGTTATATCCACGAGCACCCAATCTGTTCCGAGAAAGACGAGAAATGATAGTTTTATGATTATCTCGCGTCTATTGTGCAAGGCAGGCGATCGAGATACAAACCCCACCAAACTCCAAGGAATTAGGCTACCTTACCGAGAAGAAAAGTTCAATCCTAGCTACTCCAAACTCCTGATTGCATTCTTCTTTCCCAGTCAAAATTAATCTTTGACCTTGCATGAATTCATTAAACTAAAATCAACACCGGGTCAAGATGATATACTCATGGATAGAAACTTGCGCGATCACAAGAAATTTAATATTGAGGCATCTATGGTTAGTATGTCAATCAGAAAGTGACGTGAGAGTAGGCGAGTAGAGTTACAGGACAAAGGCTTCCCAGCGCACATAAAGTTTCCTTGAGTCTGTCTATTTTTGGAAGAAGTTGCAAAAGATAGAACTGTCACCTTATAGCGGCCCCTTGGTCCGGCCTCACAGATATCCACAGAGGGTAAATTACGGTTAAACTGGGCAGGAGAGGTGACTGGGGGTTGAGTGGAATTTAAAGCGCAGTAGACCGAGGTTTTACGCCCGTGTGCAATTAGAGACTCTCGATCCCTGAACCTCCGTTGCAGCGTAAGACATCCTTCCAGCTAATACAGCCCGTGGAGGCTATTTTTGGAAGAAGATGCAAATACGTAAGAGGCTATTTTTGGAAGAAGTTGCAAATACGTAAGGAGGCCAATGTGGAATTTGGAACTGCAATCGGAGTATCGATAACATAGTGGTCATCGGTGGAGCTCCCACGGCGAATTTAAAAAGCATATAGAATATGGCGTGTTACTCGTTGTCTTTGTTTTAAATTATTGTCTGGAATAGCAAATATTTCCAGTGGATATATTCTGATAATATGTTGTTCTGCTTGGTCGCATATCGGCATCCATAAATGAGTGTATCTAAGGTTTAACTTGATCATCATATCACATATATTTAAAGCATTGATTAAGGGGATGGGGTCTTGTAAAGTGCTTTTGTTTCTCGTCTCAATGATCGTCCTTTTTCCGATACAGAATTGAATTGAATTGATATGGTGTGATGGCATGGGACGAGCCCCACCACAGCACAAGATTTAACCCGTGAACACTAACACAAGGAGCTGAGGCTGAAGAATATAATTAATGACCCACTTGCGGTGGAGTGAGGGGACTGAGGAGCTACTGCCGAACCCCAAACAGATCAGGTATCTCGCTGCTGACAGTGTGACTGTACCAATTTAATACTAGTGTTTTGGGGGCACATGGCTCTGCTCTTCTGCATTTATAGTATTATATGACCCTATTTATTGTGAAATAAATTTCCTTGAGCATATGAAATGAGGAGTACAGACAACCTGACACTCATTCACCCAGAAACATATTACATTTATACGTGCCCCTTGTTTACACAGTTGGTACCTATGTAAATGTATACTTTAATACATTTTGGGCTTGATCTCCTCGATAAAGGATCATTGTACTAAGCAAATGTCCTCCTTAATCACCTAAGGGTATCTCCAATTGTTAGAGCTCTAAATGAGTTTCTTTTATAATTACAATATGGCACATCAATAATATAAAAGCTTATTCAAATATCTCCAATAATTAAAGCTCTAAATGAGCTTTTTTATGATTCTATTCATAGTATAAGTTGCATGGCTTCATACAAATTTTATCAAATTCAAGACAGAAAAGCAGATTTTTATCTCCACTACTGCTCTTAAACTACAAATCTCAAACTTCACCTCTATAATGATTTAAAACTTTTTATTCAACTTTTTAGATTTTACAAACCTCTCATAAATCTTGCATTGGTGATGCCCTTATAAAGAGTATGAGGATATTACATTTATATATGTTCCTATGGATTGGTACAGTTGGTACCTAATGGGTGGTTGCTGCAATAAATCTTAGAGTCCATTTTTAATGGGTGCAAAATATCTCACCGGGTGTTTAACCTTCCTCATGCAAAGTGTCGTTGCGCTAAGGTAAATATACCCCCGTGATTTATCTCTTTCTGGAGAGTATGAGATTGTCTTGGAGGAACCACTAAGGTAATGACTTCATCTTTTACTCAAATAACATTCCTGCCCTCGGTCGAGCCTAGGGGTACAAACACATCGAATTGAGTCAAATATAATAAAAATATTAATGTTCGGATTTGAGCTATATATGTAAAATACTAATTAACATGGCCTCTAATTCGACATGTTTTCAAGTTTGAATTTGATTTGATTTATTCAAACTTCCATTCTAACAAAATCGAACTTTAGCTCGAAATGACTTGAATTCAATCTTTATTTGAATGTTTCGAATCTAATTAATTTAGACTAAAAATTATAAGCAATTGAATAAAAATATATAAAATGGCAAATGCATCAATAATATAGAAATAGAATAAAAATTTCATACAACACTCATTTCCAATTTAATTAATTTTGAGTAATACCATATATGTTTTGAAACATACAATACCCAACATTCAAATTTTGTTGGTTAAAAGTTTACCTAATAATACATTTCACCATCCAAAAAAATAAAACAAAATGGATGAAAATAAAAAGTTCATACTACCACCCTGCTTCAATCTGCCATTACATTTCCCAATTTAGCTACCAGCAAGCAAAACATACAAATGCTTCATAAAATAAAAAAGTTTGATACTTTCACCACTTTAATCTGTGCAAAACATTACAAGATAAAATGTATGAGTGTTACACATGTTAGTAAACTCAAATATAAAATTCTAAAAATTAAATTGAATTTATACCTCAAATATAAAATGCTAAAAAAGAGAGATATATTGAGAAGAGAAACTCAAATATACTCAAATATAAAAATTTTAAAAATTAAACTGAATTTATACCTCAAATATAAAATGCTAAAAAAGAGAGATAGATTAAGAAGAGAAAGAAGGGACTTATGCCTCAAATTTTCCTTAATTAAGAATGTCGAGCTAGAGAAAGAAGCTTGTGTGTGATCTCCACTCTTTAAATCCTGAGTTCTCGACCACTAGAAGCATGATCGCACGACCTCAAGTACTCCACACTATTCTATCCTTAGCTTTCTGTCGTTAACTCGTCGCCTCAACCTCCTTCCACTCGTTGATGTTTAGAGTGGCGGCATTGAAGGCTTGAAGCAAGAGCTAGGGTTTGTGAACATTAAGGTTATACACTTAAACTATTAAGTAAAAAGAGTAAATACTAATGGATGAGTAATGACTTAACCCAATAGTCCATTAGAATATAACCTATTAACCATTAATAAGTTATATATATAAAAATAAATATATAATAAATTAAATAAAATCTTACGAACGACTCGCGAACACTCGAAGAAATTCTTGTAGACTCTAATTCGACTTGAAAACATTATCAAACATGTTCGAGTTCTGTTCGAGCTCTATAATTCCAATTACGAATCAAATATTGTTCGAACCAACTCAAAACTCAAGAGTCGGCTCGATTCGTTTGCACCCCTGGTTGAGCCTACACTCCTCCCTTCGGTCGGATCCCTACTCCTCTCTCTCTCTCTCTCTCTCTCTCTTTTTTTCTCTCGTTAGCGTCCCGGCCATGCGCTTTCAGTTGTGTACCTGCATTTACCTCCCTCCATATCCGTGGGACCGGCTCTAGGGGGCCGCTAATGTGACGGTTCCACATTTTTATATATATATATATATAACTGCGGACTCCCCACCACCACTTGCTATCTCGGCTGCCGTGATTTACCTCCCTCGTGATGGCCTGGGGTCGGGTGCGGTGGGGGCGAGCAATTTCGCCTTTTTACCACATATATAACCGTGGACTCATCCGCGACACTACAAGCATAGGGGGGTTTTGTTTATTTTTTAAGTTCCTGGTTATGCCAATAAGATTTTGCATCTAGGGTTAGGGGTTAAGTTATAGTATTAAGTACAAAATAATTTTCAAATAAAAAAAATGTTGAGGTGTGCACGGGGTATACGACGTAAGGTATATAGGATAACATTGTGCGCTCTCTCTTTCTCTCTCTATATAATACTAATATCCTACGTGCCACACAATGCGTGACTGTGCGCACGTAGGATATCAGCTACGTTTTTATTTTTTAAAACTTTGGATTAAAAAAATATAAAAAATATTATGCACTCTAAATATTATATCATAAATCCAAATTTTAAATCCTAAAAAATATTTTAAAAAATTACGCAAACTAAATACCATACCCTAAACACTTAACCCTAAATCCTAAATCTTAAATCCTAAACCCAAAGCTTTAAAAAAAAATCAAAACAAAAAAATTACACGCCATAAATACTATATATTATACTCTGTGAGCATTTAAAATTTTTTCCATTTTAATTTTTTTTAGGTTGAACATTGTTACCCAATCCCTAGACACTGTGCTCTAATCCATTCGAGACACCTCAATTGTTATGAGATTTTTTTTTTTCATTTTTTGTTATTTTTTAATTTAGTTAGGTTTAAACCAATTAGATTTTAACTTTAGGGTTCATAGATTGAGTTATAGTATTCAAGCTAAGAAAATTAAAACGTAAAAATGTGAATACTCACATGTATATAGTATATAGTATTTAGGGTGCATATTTTTTTTTTCAGCTTTGGGTTTAAGATTTAGGATTTGAGATTTAGTGTTTAGGATATAGTATTTAGGGTACGTAATTTTTTTAAATTTTTTTAGGGTTTAGGATTTATGATATAATATTTAGGGTTGTAATGTTTTTTTAATCTAAAATTAAAATAAATAAATAAATAAATAAATAAAAACATAGTTGATATCCTACGTGTGCACAATAGCTCATTGCACAACACATAGGATATATATTGATATGTTGCACGATTGGGGTGCTTGAATTTAATTCAGGCACTTGGATTTGACCAATATTTTATTTATTTACTTTTTTTAGCTCTAAGATTAAGCCAATTAGATTTTACCTTTAGGATTTAGTGGTTGGATTATAATGTTCAAGCTAAAAAAAAATTTAACACTAAAATTTTTTTTGATGCTCACGGGGTATATATTTAGGCGCCTAATAGTATTTATTTATAGCTAGTTAAGCCAATTATGTACCTCTAAGGTTTAGAGGTTGAATTATAGTGTTCAAGCTAAAAGAATTTAACTCTAAAAATTTTTATATGCTAATAGGGTATATTATATATATTTAGTGTTTAAGATTTAAAGAAATATTGATTTAAAAAAAACTCTCCGTTAATATATGGGTCTTGGAATCAATTCCCAGAAAGTGTAAAAATATCTCCTTTGGTGCCTAACATCC
This sequence comes from Zingiber zerumbet, assembly GCA_037833815.1. Taxonomy (NCBI): domain Eukaryota; kingdom Viridiplantae; phylum Streptophyta; class Magnoliopsida; order Zingiberales; family Zingiberaceae; genus Zingiber; species Zingiber zerumbet. The sequence goes on along the minus strand of JBBMJZ010413106.1, from coordinate 8,867,532 downwards.
CCATGCAAAGAGTCACTGCGCTAAGACAAATACCCCCATGTGGGGTCGCCTTGGAAGGGTCACTAAGGTGACAACTTCACCTTTGCTCCAACATATAGCCCCCCATGGGTCGACAGAGTTGGTTCCTGCATCAGTGTTTGATGTAATAGGTTTTGTGGTCAATTCTCAGTAAGTGTGAAAATGCCTAATTGATTGTCTGACCTATTGGAATCAAAGCGCAGTGGAATACATATATTAAAATATGATTTTTCTCTTAAATCATCGATCTCTTCTTGGTATATGTAGTTTTAAATAAAATAACATGAAATAAAATATACGTCATAGTTTTCGATAGAGTGAATGATATCACAAACAAATGAGAGCTCTACATGTGACTCCTCTAGCAGTATCAACGTGCACTAGATCATGAACTTGACACGATCCGTTCAGTGCTAGCCTCTTGGATCGACAATGAAACATCCTTAGTTTTTTTTTATGTATGTGTCCAAGGATGCGGATGCCACAAATCGTAATTACACTTACAACCATGCATAGTCTCAATGTAACTGAATTACTTGAAACAAAATAACTACTAGCAACATTTGACACTGGTCATATGGTCTCAGAACTTATTCTACGAAAGGAAACATGTAGCTATGTGGAACTAAATTGGAAGGTCTTCGAGTTGTCCTGCCAAGATCCCGAGCTGCTTCACTGGTCATTGCCTCCTGCCTCCTTTGTCTCATTTCCTAAAAAAAAGTTATAATTTGTGAGTCGAGAGACTCAGCATATTCAGTACCGTGTGTTACAATAGTTAGAGTCTATAATCTAGTGTACTAAGGGATATCCATGCTAGGTATCTTAGGACTTACCTATTGGCATATCATGAACATGAACATAAACATAGACGTCGACATATGCATACAAACATAAGCATAAGTATGTAAATAAGATAAGCATAAAAATAGACATAATCATGAGCATGTACATAGGCATAGGCATAAGCATACTTGCATGACATAAACATACACATAAGAATAGACTTAATCATGAGCATATACATACATCCATAAATATAACCACGTGGGGTTGTTGAGCTCCCTGGCTAAGATCACCTGCCATACTCAACTATCTAAGATTTGGTGAGCTCCCGAACTAAGGACATCAGTCACACTTAACCACATAGATTTGGTGAGCTCTCGGGATAAGGACACTGGTCGCACTCGACCACATAGGTTTGGTGAGCTCCCGGGCTAAGGACATTGGTCACACTCGACTATATAGATTTGGTGAGCTCCTGGGCTAAGGACATCGGTCACACTCTACCACGCAGATTTTTGGTGAGCTCTCAAGCTAAGGTCACCAGTCACACTCTACCACTTAGATTTTTAGTGAGCTCCTAGGTTAAGGTCATCGGTCACACTCAACCGCGTAGATTTGTTGAGCTCCCAGGCTAAGGCTAAGGACGCTGATTATACTCAACCACATTCATTACATAAACATGGACATAAGCATAATCATGCACTTAACATAAACGTGATTTCTACTTAAACATAGACACAAATAGTAAATCTTAACATAAGCCTGCGAATTCATAACGTAAGCTTAAGTATAAACTTGCGCATCAACATAGCAAGGGCATGCATAGCAACTTAAACATGACATAATCATAAATCTAAACATAAGCAAGTAAATTCATATCATAAGCTTAAGCATAGACTTGTGCATAACATAGCATGAGCATGCATAGCAACTTAAACATGGCATAATCATAAACCTAAACATAAGCATGCAAATTCATATCATAATCTTAAGTATAGACTTGTGTATCAACATAGCATGAGCATGCATAGAAACTTAAACATGTCATAATCGTAAACCTAAACATAAGTAGACAAATTCATATCATAAGCTTAAGTATAGACTTATGCATCAATATAGCATGAGCATACATATCAACTTAAACATAAATGTAAGGGAAATGCATGATTTATAGCTTAACTTGTTGAATCTAAGGATCCTAAACTTTCATCCCATTAATGAGTTAATAAGGTTTCTGATTTCATATCATTTGAAACGATGTAAACCAAAATTTAATTGGTACATATCAAGCGAACTAATTTATCAACAACGTTATACAATGAAAGGTCATCAAGGACATGTTTTATGACCTAACTTGTTAAATCCTAAGGATTCAAAACTAGCATCACTTTGATGAGTTGTTAAGGTTCTTGATTTCCTAACATTTATCATGATCCAAACCGAAACTAAACTATAACATGTGACATCAAACAAACTAGCACATCAACAATATCATTTTCAATGGTCCTACTACATGAAATGTGAAGATCCCTAATTATTCTTATAGTATTTAAAGGACCTTAAATTATGATAAAACATCTTAAAATGTTCTCAATACATTAACCACAATTTCCCTAATTTTAAGGGTTATTGTATGCATCAAAAGAATGAAGAAACTACATGAAATATTAAAACTACAAAATGATCCGATTTCATAAAATATAAAGAATCCTAAACATTTTCACCCGTAACTAAATGACATTAAATTCAGATTAATTCACCAAAACTATTCTCTATACATTAACCACGAGTTCCCTAATTTTATATAGAAGGATTTAAAGCAACTAGAAGATAAAGAACATGCACAAACTTGTAAAATAAGAGCATGATGGACAACCTTTAAAATTTTGTAAAGAAACTATCCCTTCAAGAAATATTAAATCTTCTATTCATACAAACCATTTGGGGCTTAGGAAAAGAACCTAAACTAGGAAATCATTCTCCCAAAAAAGCCAAGAACATCACACTATAAGATTCGAGTTTTCACTAATTATAGAAACTAACTAAAGCATAGATTAAAAAGGGAACATGCTTTCAATCTTTAGTTACTAACTCTCTCTTCTTTGTCTTCGGTGGAGAATAATGGGGAGGGGAAGCTTCTTAGGGCCGTCGGAAATCATAAGGAGATGGAGCTTTGAAGGTAGGGGTTTTTAAAGAGGTTAGAAGCCTAGGACTTGGTCTCTCCTTTCCTTCTTCTACAAGAAACATTAAACCTAATCCTATTGAAAACATCTAAATTTTATCAACTAAGTTATATAAATTTTTAAGTTTTATAAATATTTTATTTACTAATCCCTATAACTTCGCATATATAATTCTCACATATATAAATTTATACACATGAGTCATAATTTTCTTTTATAGACTTACTGAGCCACATATATATTTTGTATCCTATTATTTTTCTTAACATAATTGATTAATCTAATTTTTCATAATTGTGAGCTCCCGAAATTAATTAAATTAAATAAGTTCTTAATTAAATCTAAATAAATCAAATAAACCCTCTTAATTGAACAATTGGGTTTTCGAGTACTGCAAACAAAACCTTGGAAACACTATCGATCTCTTTTGATGGAAGAAAGCAAAGAAGAAGTTTTTGAGGGGGAAGTGGAGAGAGAGTTCATACTTTCAACCTTTCTAAGGGTGACTATTTATAGTCTCAAAGGAAGATGAAGAGTTAAGGTCTCAATTAATTCTTCATTTAAGTAGAATTATGCCCTCAATTAGGAAGATGAACAGTTATGATTTTCATTAATTCTTCATTTAAGTATAATTATGACCTCCCTTAATTCTTTAAGGAAGATGAAGAGTTATGGCTCTTCAAATTTTCCAAAGATGACTATAATTGTCTCTATCCAAATTCTCTACTCCTTCTTTGAATCAAATAAAATCATATTTGATCTTGACTCATATTAGCTTTTAATATTTTAGAATTAATTAATAATCTAATTAATTTTTATTTTAAAATAATTAATTAATTAATTTTAGTATCTATTAAAATAATCAATTATAAACAATATTCATGTCTATGTACTATGCATGCGACCCTCTAGATTTTATATACGAAGGCAGTGTAAATCCATACACAGACTAAGGTAACGGTCTAGAAATAATTTTTAGCCACCCAACATGATAAAATTAACATTAGTCATAAACTATAAATCACTATAAATAGATTACTGTATAATTCAATCTCTTCATCTATGTTATATCCCAATTAATTCGATATATTATGCATCATCATCAAATTAATTGTTTTACTTGATTTCTAAGATATAATAGACTCCTATTGAATGAAAAATCATTTCTCTCATGACCATGAATTTTGAGTAACTAATATATCTATCAAGCGGCTAGGATGCTAACTCTTAATCTAAGAGAGCGATGAATCCTCTATTGACTCAACACTATACTCTCTACGCTTTGCTATACACCCAACAACCGTATTAATCATAATCCGATTAAAGACTACTTTTAACGACGTCAAAGTACATAATTTCATGTATATACCGATTAATTTTAGGAGTGTCGACTTGATCTCATAGAAGTTTACCACCGGTCACTAAGATAAATCATGAACTACTCGTAGCGAGCGGTCTATCAGTTCAATATATGTTCTTAGGTCAACCGACCATTAAGATATTTTCATCCGTTAATTCATCAACGTTATAACTCAATTAGTTGGCAGATAGCATTTCCTTCACGGTATCAATTATAGTTTGTAAGATCGTGATCATACGCAAGATCGATTTGAAGTCAGGATTAGACCGGTAGGATCGGATATTGATTTTGTTGATTCAAATACGAATGTTGGAAATAATCTTCTAAAGATATATTTATTCAGCAGAATATTGGAAAATAACCATCCAAAACTTGCATTTTGGGGAAGCGATGAAAGAAAATATTTGTGATGATCAAAACTATTGAATATCAATTATGCAAATGATTTTTGGACTTGAGACTGGGCAGTGATGGGTTATACCTTATAATAGATGTATATCTCTGAACGAGATTCAATTTGATATATTATGTGTCGGGTTCAACTTAAGTCAAAAGTTATGACCTCTTAAAGTTTATAATCGTAGGATTATAAAATCATACCAACCCCATTGATCCTATATGATCCCAACGATCCTGCTATGATTCACTAGAAAACCTAATCCCAATCGATCTCGGATCGATTTAGTGCTTCTGGATCATAAGAGCGTATGATCTGGATCGCGATTTTGTAAACCATAGTATCAATAGGATACAATACTGAAGTGGAAAGTGCACAAGCAAGATCTCTAGCCAAAGTAGCTAGACTTGAGAACATTTTTATGGATATCTGTACAAGAGGGGGAATATAACTACAACAAAAGTTGTTTCAAACTAGGTGTTTCTGTAACATGAAATTAAAGCAGTTCATTCATCAACTGCAGAACAATATTCAAGAACCTATCAGGTAATGTTTGCTAATTGGACTTATCAGGTTAATGTTTCTTTGAATAACTCTGATTTCTTTGGATCTTAATTTATTCACTACAGGTATTGTGAATTGCACAAAAATGACTCCACTCTGGCATAAGTTGTTTCGTG
>JBBMJZ010413106.1:8683527-8728670 GCA_037833815.1 Zingiber zerumbet | reverse complement strand
ATTTCTAATTTGCAAGAATCTTTCGTTAAGACATTTTATAATTCAAAAAATTCTTTCGATGATTCAAATTCTGATTCGTAAATATCTTCAGGCAGTTTTTCGATTAATTGAACCAATTGTTTAGAAGTTCGAGTTCATACCTGACTTACCTTGTCAGCTATTGATCCTCTCCCTATTGTGTTGCTTTCTTCTAAAGTCTCTCCCCCTTCATCGGTGGTCATCTGGGATGAGCTTTCTGTGGCTTCAGGATGGAATTCGGTTGTAGCAGTACTTACCTCGATTTCAGACTCTTTTGTTGGTGGCTCGGTGTCTATTGAGTTGTCGGCTTCCAAAGGTTTTTTGTAGAGCTTCAAGAACTTTTCCCAAAGTTCTTTTGGCTGTTGTATTCGCCGATTCTGTCGAGATCTTCATTTGGTACTACGGTTAGAAGATGAAATTTAGCCCGCGCATTTACCATCGATTCGTTACATTGTTAGTTAGTCTAGAGGCGTAAATCAATTTTTTCTCCATTCGTTGCCTTTTGTTCTTTATAACCAGATTTTAATATTAAAGAAATACCAAGGTATGAGTTAAGGTATACTTCCATTTTTTATATCCATAAAGTGAACTCCCCCTCGAATGCTAGTGGGTAGTCGCTAGCTCCGGCCATGGTTTTGTTGCTTCAGAGGGCAGTTAGTCCTTCTGAGGCGTCTCGGCTCTGATACCACTTGTAGGACCATTGGGCCGGCTAGGAGGGGGTTGTCGGATAGCCTGCAAAAATTAAAACAACCCTTTCTCGAACGATTAAGCTAACACTTGCATAAATAGATTAAGCATAAAATAAAGCATAAAAGAACGAGGCACCGGATTTGACTTGGTTACAACCAAGGAGGTTGTTAATCCAAGGAATGTAGCACTAGTATCTCCTTCAGGCGGAGAAGCCTCTTACAACGTTGAAGTGTATAAATAGAAGCTTAACTATAACTAAAGCGTACAAGTGTTGAAAAATAGAAAGCTCGTGATCATTGAAAAGCTTCTGGACCAAGGCTATATTTATAGCCTTCGTCGGGGCGCCTGGAAGGGTTCCGGGCATCCTGGGGGGATAAAACTTTATCCCCCAACGGTCAAAATGCGACTGACACGTTCTGGTCAAAAAGCCAGTTCCGGGCGCTCGGAATGGTTCTGGGCTCCCGGATAGTCTAGACGCCTGGACCATTAAAGTCAACACAGTTGACTTTTGGTCGGGGCTCTTTGCTCCGATTCAGCTCACCTTTGTTCCGAACCTTCTGCTCCAGATCTGCTTACTTTAGTGATCTTTGACATCTAGAATAGGGCTCACCCGAACCCAGCTTCCGGTCTTCTCGAGTGTTCTTCCCTTCGACTTCTCATCCCTCGGAATCACTACGTGCTTCCTTCTCATCCACCAGCATACTCATCCGCAGTCTTTGTCTCTCGGTCGCACCCCGTGTCGACCTTCGCGCTAGCTGCGTCTCTTGCTCCCCGAGCAATCTTCCGCTTCGGCTTTTGTCCCTCGGAACCACCGCACGCTTCCTTCTCGTCCACCGGTGTACTCTTCCGCAGCACCTCGTCCCTCAAACGCACTGTCTACCGTCCTTCTCGCTAGTTATGTCTTCCGCTCGAGTACCTGTGCTCCTAAGCTTCTGCACACTTAGACACAAGGTTAAAAACACACAGGATCTAACTTAACTTGTTGATCACACCAAAATAACCTTGGGGTTCCAACAGGGGTGACCAGTTCGATCCCACAAAAGTTTCCCACCAATCACTAGGTAAAATGGGGAAGTGCTCACAATGGGCGATCCATTAGGCCAACGTTCTTAAGTCAACCATTTATTAAAGAAAATTCATCCGTTAATTCACTTATACTAGAACTCGATCCTTAGATGTTTGAGAAACAGGAAAGACACTTACTGCACCATTGGCCCAAGGGAAAGTTAGCCTAACTTTTGAACTTAGCATAGGACTCTCTCATATATATATATGGAAATGGACTTAGCCTAAAATCTACATTAGAATTGCATGAACCTATAGATATGAGCATCTTTCGCATCTCACATTGTAGGTATATTGAGCCATATAGATGAGTGTGAGATGGTAGGACTAACCTAAATTGATCACTCACATGACCAACCTATTTAAAACTTATTGCCTCATAGGCATTAAGTTGAAAATACTTAGTTGGACATATTAAAATAGTTTGAAAATTTGGGTTCAAAATATATTTATTTTCCTAAAAATAATTTTTTTAATGTGTAGCTAACATGTACAAACAATTCCGATCAACCATACTTATTCAGGGCAACCTAAATCAACTTAAGGTTCGAAAACATTCAAGTAAGGGTGGTTCATTTTATTAGCCTCTTGTTTGATGAATATATGGATTTGGATTTCATCAACTTGACTTAATTACCAATTAACTTTGATGCAAGACTTGATACCTTTATGGTTACTTCATATTCTATACATGTCTTACATTTCATTTTTTTAATCCATTTTTTATATATTCTTTTATGCTTCTTATACTTCCCACATTCTATTCATTTAATGGTCAATCATAAAATGATCCTATGATTTACCTCTCTTTATATAATCTGAGAATAGACTGTGAGGGATATCTAAAATGAACGTAATCACTTTTTACTATAAGTTTATATTTCTTATTGCTTAAGTTTTATTTATTGTTTATCATGCTCATTAAATTTTTTACTTAAATATGATGTTTGATTTGGATATTTGCAATACTAGTTGCTCATTTTATTTTTAAATACTCGAAAATTCAATATTTATTCATTTATCCATTACATGCTTAATTTATATTTTCATTCGTAAATTAAAAATATAGTATTTAATATAGGAGGGTAATGCATTTTTTAAAGTTTTTTCAAAATCAAAAGAAGTCCAAAGTTTTCAAAACTTACTGAAAATGTTTTGTAAAACCTTTTCTAAAACTTGTTGATAGCAAAATATTTATTTTTTAAAAAAATCTTTAAAATAATTTTGAAAATGTTTTTGAAAATTAGAAAGTATTGTTTAAGAAATTATTTTAAAACATACTTTAAAATATGGAAAAATTATTTTGAATGATATTTTAGAAGGTTTTCAAAGTCTTTTTCAAACCATACTCGGTAGGTGTTTCTTTCTCCCTATATTGCCCCATGTCTGATGTATGTTATATAGGAATTATATATTAATTGTACAAAATAATTAAGTCATATCTCGTTGCGATAGAATTCGGAAAGGAGAGAATGCTAGGTGGAGGAAGCTATCTCTTGTTATAAGAAAAGCGATCATAGATACGAAACCGGAAAGCCCTTTACAAATCCACAAATCAAATCCCACAACCTCAAATGTTCTTCTTCCATGGTGAAAATGAATCTCACATTCTTAACCTCTCTCGAATCATCCTTGGATGCTCCCTTTTTAATGGGAATTTTCCCAGGAGTAAAAGAGACATTTTGTCACAAAGAAAGTGGGCAACGTGGGCATGCCCACATTCTCATTTCCTACATCTCCTACTCGTCCAAAGTAAGTCACTAAGACTAGTTAGTCACAAAGATTAAATAAGTCACATAAATAATATAAGAGTTTAGTCACAAAGACCATATCAGAACATTCAATCCATACTTAGAGAAAATGGTTGGTACAACAGCAAACACACTAAGCCATAGTCGCTAAGAAGATTATTACACCTTACATAGTCTCTCTCTCTGAGTGATTAATGCTAACAAAGTTATTACACTTTACTTAGTCACTCTTCTAAATGAATCAGATACACTCTCATAATAGCATATAACCTCTCTCCTGGCGGTGCATATCTGTTATCCAAGAAACATCCAATCTTCCGGTGATATATAGTCATTATCTCGGAGATATCCATGTCTTGCTATTTATTCAGATTAAATAATCTTTATTTACATCAATATGAATATTTTTAATATATTATAATGACTATTATGTCAAGAGCATACTCTATATTCAATATTCATAATTATTTCTATATATAACAGAAATGGATTTATCAGAGAATAATATCAAAAGATGTAAATCTATTTAATCTTTTTTTAGCTAGAATCTATTCATTTTAATCAGTCACTTTTCTAATTATGCTCTATAGACTTAATTATATATAGCTATAGGATACATGCTAAAGTAGCAAACACTGATTAAAACTTCAAGTAAATAACTAAATAGTCACTAAGGATAAAACTGAAATTAACTTATAATCTCAAATGTCTCATATAGTAGAGAAACATAGATTCCTTCTCATACTACCTTTATTATTGCTATAACATATATTATATGAATCACATGCTAAGATTTTTTTTCTTTACTAAAAAGAACTATATTTTTCTCAAATTTAACATCGTACAAATTTTGATCTAGACATATCTAATGTATAATTCTAAATTCAACTCATGAATTCAAATCTGGCTTCCAACAGATTCAGTAAATGGTGGATTTATTTACTTCGATCATCATTAACACATAAATGATTTCATCCTAATACAATTATCAAGACGACCTTAACTTATGGACATGTCTCTGTTATATTTTACGAAATCTCAATGACTTTACATGCTCTTTAAATGACTCTTTAATCATTGACTTAGTAAAAGGATCTGCAAGCATAGCACATATAGAGACATACTCCAGAATTACCTTCCTTTTAGCCGCAATATCTCTCACAAAATTATACTTAATTTCTATATGCTTACCTTTGTTGTGCTATTTGAGATCCTTCGAGAAAGCTATTGCAGCTTGACTGTCACAACAGACAATTATTAGACTCTCATTATCCTCAACAATGTTCAGATGTTTTAGGAATCTTCTTAACCAAACTGCTTCTTGCACAGTGAAAATAAATGTCACATTCTTAACCTCTCTTGAACCACCCTTGGATACTCCTTTTATAATAGGAATTATCCCAAGGGTAAAAGAGATATTTTGTTCTAAAGAAAGTGGGCAATGTGGACATTTCCCATTTCCTACATGTTAAATGGCAAAGAATAGAGTTCAAAGTTAGAAAAAGAAAGAGAGAAAAGTTTACAAGGATAGAATAGAAGTTTTAATCAAGTTAGTCAGGGGGAGAATACTAAATTACTTTGAGGATTAAAATTAAGGAAAAAAACTCTTTTACATGGGAGGAGAGTAAGAAATTTATTCAATTGCTGTAAAAAAGGTCATATGCTAACCCCGAGCGTCCCATATGACTAGCTTCACAAGCATCTGCAAAGAGGTAAATTAGAAAATTATAAATGACTAGCATGTGAGAGGGTGTTATGCATGATTTTTACCAAGACTCGACCCATACATGCTCATTGTAGCCATACTAGCCAACTCAGTCATGCCTGGGGTAATAAGAGATTTATTCAAGGAAAGAGAGAAAGTTGCGTGCATTGCATTATTTTATATTTTCCTCTAACATTAAACAAATTATTACATATCAAAAACGGAAGTGATTATTGATATAGAGAGTATCACATATTGAATATATATTTTGATGTATGGCAGTAGAATTTAAAGCTAGGTTTGTGTGAAAGTGTAACTTTAATAAGGAAAGACTTGGTAGGCTAGGTGACTAGATACTAAGTAAAGGAAGATTTAATGGGTCAAATGACCAAACACTCGATAACAGAAGTCTTGGTGGGTCGAGTAACTAGACATCAAGCAACCGAAAACCTAGTGAGTCATGTGACTAGACACTATGCAACAAAAGTTTGTTTAGTGGGTTAGGTGACCAAACATCAAGCAATAAAATCCCTGATAGGTCAAGAAGACTAAATATTAAACAATACAACTCTTGGTGCATGGTTCTGGTGACCAAGTATCAAAAAGCTTGATGTGTCAAGTGATCAAACACTAGGCAATGGAAAGTTTGAGATGGTTAGGTGACCATACATCAAGAAATGAAAGTCTGGTAGGTTGACCAAAGGATCGGAAGACTCGATGAGTCAGATGACCAACATTAGATAGCAACATATGTCCTAGTGGGTCAGTAGGCAGCTGGACCAAACACCTAGCAAGGTCAATCTTGGGGTAACCAGGTAAGATAAGCTATGAGAGACCTTCTAACACAGAAGATAGAGAGGAGACCATCCTCTTTTTAGGTTGAGGATAGTCTAGTAGTTAGACACAAGCCTGACAGAAAAACCACCCGATGTTTCAAAGTGTCCAAAGTTTAGTTTAATCATATATATTGTATCTGTGGACTAACTCTGTATTGCATGAAGTTGACTGATCATATTCGAAAGGTAAGGGAGATCGTAATTAGGTCTGGGTGACTAAAAGTATCCAAGCAACGCGAGGACTAGATGAAGCCAATCTAGGCAAGTAGGTCAAAAGATGGGATTGACTAAGCTTTCAAGCAACCGGAGAGGTGCTAGGTTAGATAGATCTAATATGTTCATGGATGAAGTTGAGAGTTGAGTCAGCGGAGTTCAGGCGACCAGAGCTATTCTAGGCAACTAGAAGGTACCACATCAACAATTCAAGTCAGTTCGTGAGCTTTTCGAGTTGGGTAGAAAAATATTTCGATTTGTATTTGAAATTATCGAATTCAAGCCGAACTTGAACATATTCGATAATTTTTTTAGCCTAATTTGAACTCATAATATTTTGTTTGATTGTTCACAAGCCGCTTGTGAGCTAAACTCGAATCAAATTCTAATTATTTTTACACAATTTTAACTTAAATATATTCAAATTAAGATTAGAATAATTCGAATTGAATTTAAATTTAAGTCATTTCGAATTATAATTTGAATATGCTAAAATCAAAGTTCGAACAATTCGAATTGAAATTGAGCTCGAATTTTATTTTCAAATGAGCTCGAGCTAAAATTATTTATATTTTTAAGCTTCGAATATCATATATATTTTTCAAAGAACTAAAATATTAATATTTTTATATTATTCAACTCGATTTGATTGTTAATCATATACATATATTATATTTCTACATCTCCAAGAGTTTTGGAAAGGAGAATATTAGAGGTGCTTTTCGGGATCATATATATTGTGGAGTAGGAATTCTGGAGGGAAGTCGAATCACATTAAATACACTTATCCTCTTTTGTGCGTGTTGTCTTATTTCTATTGCATTTATGATTTAAGTTTCCACTGCATAATAGCTTTATTTAATTTCCACTACTTAAATCGTTTTATTTAAGTTCCACTGCAAATTTATTGTATTAATATTTCGTTACCTTATACTTTGATTAGACTAAATTAAGAACTATCATTTCAATGAAAAGTTATGCTATCGCCCCTCTCTACCCAATCCTACATGTATAAAGGCTGATCAGTCAACTGTAAAGAAGTTCAATTGATCAGTATAGTTGAGTTGACTAATAACATAGTAGTCGATTGATGAACCAAACTTCTAAAGTTGTGTTAAATTGGATTTGATAGTATGTCAATTGCTGTGTCCAATCGATTGGGGCTGTTCATAGGGTTTGGGCAACTAGTGAATAGAATGGTTCTATTCATAACTAAGTCGATTGAGTAATCAACTAATGATAACAAATCAGTTGACTGCTTATCCACATGACAAGTAGAAATTGTAAGGACTCTCACCCTTTTCTACCGTTAGGCATCGGTTTTGTTGAGTTAAACAAAGAGTTTAAGTTATATTTATGATTTGTTTAACTTATATACTAAATTGTGTAGGATCTATCAAGTATGCAAGTTGACGTGGTATAACTAAGATTTGTGATGGCCTGATGACTCAAGGTTTATGAGATTAGAGAAGGATAACTCATTCAAGGGATTATAGGACAAGGAGCATCCAAGCATAACTAGTTAAGGAGGAGATCTAGGTAAGTAAATGCAAGAAGGATGATTGAGGAGTCAATGGCTTGGAACATCTACTGGGTGCAACTTGTTGGTAAAAGACTTCAAGAATTGAAGAAACTCTATGAGAGATGTGAGTGGAGCGACTCGTATACATGGGTTGAGGGTAGACAACAAGCTTAGGTAGACTCGACTTTAGAATTGATTGAAGTGAGGGGAAGCAAACAACTGGTGTTAGGATTTTAGTCAGGCAGTAGCTAAGAAATCTACTCCTTGAATGCACAAGTTTTGTTTGAACAATTGACTAATGATCCTATACTAATCAATGGATCGATAACTAGAGTGATTTGGGATTTATGATTTAACTCAGTCAATTGATAAGTGAGTTTCAGTTGACTGCTGGACTCAATCCCTCAAGTTAGGTTTGATTGAGGTATTATGGTTAAATTAATCGATTGAATTACAAAGATTAATTGACTGACAGTTTAGACCATGACAACCAAACAAAAAGTTTTCCATTCAACGGTATTAGTTCATTATGATTCGTTTGAACTGAACAAAATATTTTCTAGTTGACTAATTCAATAGTTTGAGTTCTATTGAAACAATAAAAAGTTTTAGAGTCGACTAATGCAATCCATTGATATAAAATCTAATGCTACAATGACTAATTCAAAAAGATGGAAGGTCTAACAACACAATTTGAATAAGACTCAACAGACCATTCAATCGATAGTTAATGATATTGATGATCACCAGATCAACAAAATAGGATAATTTGAAACGAAGGCTATAGAAGGGGCTCAAGGGACTCTAAGACTCAACGACAAATTTTAGTTCAAATCACACCCACATATTGCTCTACTCAAGCATTCATTGTCCTTATTTTTATTATATTTTCCTGTTCTCGCAACTGTTATTGTAAAAGGTTTTTTCACCTCAAATGCTTTATTGAAAGAGGAGAAAAGATAGTGAATTTCGTATGCATAGGTAATGAACATAGCAATTCTAGGAAATCATGGACTATGGAAAATTTGGAGTCTTTTGGTTTGATTGTAGTTTGTATATTTCATTGTATATTTTTGTTGAACACTAAACAACATAATAAGAAACCGTAGCATTCACCTCTCCTTTATCACATTAACACTGATCCTAACAAACAGGAGTCATTTTTGTGACATAACTATTGAATTGTGGGATTAGTCAACTGATGTTGATATAGAAGTCGACTACCGAGCATTAGATATACTTGCAATAAAGATTCAAAAGCTATAAAAGGAGTGAGAAAAGACTTCTAAAAACTGACAAAATAAAATTTATTAACCCTTATTAGAAGCTTATATTTTCTTGAGAATTCCTTTGTAAAATAGTTAAATTTGTTTGATGTTTTTCTAGTTTAATTGCGAAAGAAAGAGATAATGACTTTTTAGAGTAGGAGTTGAAGCTATGAAAATATCTTAATAACTTAATTGCATGTTTTTTTTACCAATTTTATATCACAAAGTAATTAGCAAAAGTATTAAAATCATACTTCATTTAAAACGCTCCCCTCAAATATTAAAACCGGGTCGGACTTGATAAACCCGGGTCGGACTTGATTAACCCGACCCGGTTTCCTTTTGTCATTTCTTCTCTCCCTTTGGCCCGTCGTGCAGATCCAGATCCAGGAACTTCATCATGGCGGATAGTCTCCTCCCACCTCGATCGCCGACGGATCTTTTCGGCGATCCCATCGACGCCAAGCCGCCCTGGTTCAACTCCTCGGCCTTCCTCGGTGAAGACTTCGATCCTGACTCCTACGTCGCTGACCTCCGCACCTTCGTACCCCTCGAGAGCCTCGCGGCTGAGCTCCGCTCCTACCTCGCTGACCTAAAGGCCGAGCTCATCGATCTCATAAACCGAGATTATGCTGATTTTATTGGTCTCAGCACCCGCCTAGTAGATGTTGACTCTGCTGCCGCACGCATGCGCGCCCCGCTTGTCGAGTTCCGCGACAAGGTTGCTACTTTCCGCGCCGTCATTGACGCCGCTCTCACCTCGATCCGCAGTGGTCTGCGCCAGCGAGCTGAGGCTTCGGCTGCCAGGGAGATTCTGGAGCTACTGCTCGATACTTTCCATGTAGTCTCCAAGGTGCTACATAACTCGAACCTTTGTAGCGTTCTTTTGGCTCTTTAGCTCGCTGTCTTGGGCAACTGTAGAGTTTTCTTTTGTTGTCTTTTAGTTATCTGGAAGAAGTCGTAATTTATTATCAATTTATATGCGTTTTTTCTGTTCAGTTGATTGCCTCTATGTGTCTGATCACAGTGATGATATTGATGGGAAGAGGGTTTATGACCTCCTTGAAAATTCTCATTCTAAACAATTTCAAGCCTAAATTTCTGACTTAAATTAGGAAATCTGAAATGACTAGAAAAATCCAACCTCACTGGCTTCAAAGAGGTCAAAAGTAGCCATTCTAAAAATTTTCATGAATATGTTTGAGACCGAGATTATTTATGCAGAAGTTGAACCCCCTCAAAATACATGCAGATACAATTAGGAGATGAGGTGCTTGATCACGTGTCAATGTATTCTTTACATTGAACGGTAGTTGCAACATGTCAAATTGGTGGCAGCTGCTTCCTCCAAGCCTGACACCCCTCAAGATTCCATGCTGAGCACTCAAGCTCCTTAATTTCACTTTTTTGGGAATTATGGCTGTGTTAAAATGCGACCTTCCTTGTACAATTTCAACACCGTTCTCTCATAAGCTCATTCAACTATGACTCGACCCCACAAATTACTGATTTCAACCAGTAATTTATAACCTCATCTTCAACCAATCTAGGAGATTCATTCATTCTACTCTGAAGTTGAACCAGCACAACCACAAAACAGTTATCACTTTGTTGAACAGTTTGTTGTTCTGTCACTATGAAATGCAATAAATTATAGTTCACTTCCACATGCAATCACTGGGTATACGTTCCATAGTGTATTTTATAAATGTAGGTGTATGTCATTTAGTACTCATGTCCGCTTAAACTTTTGGCTTTTCTGCTGTATAATCATCTTGGTTTCATTTCTGAAGTTCTTATGCCATATTCTATCAAAATCTTGTGCCTATCCTTTGACTAATGTATGAATTTTTTTTCCTTTAGGTTTTGCTATCTTATCTCTCCCTACTGCAGGAGATTGATGTTTTATTTTTTAGTTCAAATACAGAACTTTGGATAAATTACTTTGTTAGATGCTTGTGAGACACTGGCATTTTGAATTGTTCATTTGCAGGTTGAGAAACTTATCAAGGAATTACCAAGCTCTCATTTTGGTCCATCAAACACAGAGATTGTCCCTGCTGAGAAAGTTTCTTCAGCCAATGCTAATGGCGCGCTAAATGCAGAAGTCGGGCCAAATCATAGAGAAGATCAAAGCATTCTTTTGGAAAGAATTGCAAGTGAAATGAACCGGCTTAAATTTTATATTAGCCATGCGCAGGTTTTTTCTTTCATTTTAGTTATAAATTCAAAATTTTATCGACTTAGTTATCATTTTTTGCCATTGTGCATTACTTGGGATTTGGGATTTCTTTTTGCTACATTTTTCTATTGCAAATCTTTGCATCTAAATTTGACAAAAATTGAAAAATACACTTTAGAAACTTAAAATGTGGCAATACAATCCTTCAACATAGATATGATCCTCATTGATTTTCATACAATTTGGTATTAGCTACACAAACAAGAAGAACAGTTTTTCTATATTTATTATTACCTCACCATCGCTAAGATGGATTTTTATTTGCAGTACAAAATTTAAGCTTGTTGACTTGTTGAGTTGTTTGTGAGAGGCAATCAACATATTGTTCAGTCATACGCATCTTCCTTTTTTGCAAACTTTTATCTAGTACTTATTTCTTAATTAGAAATTAGTGTTGGAGGATCATAAGGCCGGGCTAGAGGGGGTGAATAGTCAACATCTCTAAATTAAAGTTTGAAAGATTCTCACTAATTGCTTAGCAAGGTAATAACATAAAAATCGCAACAGAAATAAAACAAATAACAACAAGCGATCTAACATGGTTCACAACTCCCCATGAGCTGCTATGTACGAAAATTAAGTCTCGAACAAGCCACTAATCTTTTTCCTTATTGGTAAAGTTTCGGAGGTAGAGAAAGCTCTTATCCTTGAGAAAGACTATACTTAAGCATACAAAAGGTTCTCAAAGGAGTTACAAGAATGCTTAGAATTAATTCAAGTATTGTTGGGAACATTAGGTCTTCAATCTTCACAAGTATAGCCTTCATTCTGCTTGTTTACTGATGCTTCCCGACGTCAACAATTGACTGTTGCTGCTTTGTCAATGGATCTTGCCACATTGGATCTTTTAGAATGTTTTCATCAGTTGATTGTCACTCGAATGTTTTCATTAGTCAATTGCCCTTGATTAGTCGACTCAATTGACTCGGCCACAAACAAAAACATTCAATTCAGTCCCAGTCGACTACAATAGTCAATTGACCAACACTTGACTAGACTAGCAGTTGATTGATATAAACTTGTTGAAACCTAAACTCTCTTCATTTGAGGTTTGGGGTTTCATTGGTCGATGGACCAGGAAACCACGAACAAAACACCCTTCTGTTTGAAACCATTGAGTCCACGACTCAGTCATCAGTCAATTAGTGTCAAGTGCCAATTCATTGGTCCCATGACTCCGACCACTTCTAAGGTTGAGTCTTCGTATGTTGAGGATCTTAGATACATATTCTTTCAACACTTAACAGTCCAAGAGTTTACCTTGCTTTGAAGCCATCTCTCGACAGGCTATTCGTCTCTCGGAAGCACCCGAGCCTGCAGCTTCTCCTTATGCCATCTTTCACGCCTTCTCTTACAATGTTTACTTCCTCGGTTCAGTCATACTCTAATGCTTCTCGTCTTGTGGTCTTCTTTGATATCCACGGACCTTAGCCACATCAAGTGTATCTCTTCAAGTCCAACACTCAAATGTACATATCAAATACAATAATCATAACTTAAATTATTTGCTCAATCCATCAAAACATCGATTGTACCCAGATCTCCATAGTTGTGATTGCACCAACACATTTCAATTTTGATATGCTTTTATGGGAATTTTCTGCTCAGTGTTTTAAATGACTTAGTGTTTACTTAGGGAAAATGTTTAAGTGGTGCTACAATCATAGGTGGGTGCATATGAAAAAAGGTCTTAAATGTTAAAATCTAATTAAAGAACTTCAATGATAAAATCTTAAATTGTTTTAAGTTCAAAAAGTAATAATATATAATTTTTCTACTTAAATTTGTTTGTAAATCGAATAAAATGTCGTACACCATTTTGATTAGTGACTGTAAAATTGTTTCTATATGTGAGCCCTTCTAGTTTTCTGAAAGCCCTTTAATTCTACTCTAATGAAACTTGCGGGTGCCCTCTGAAAGATCCTTATAATGAGATCAAAATCAAGGATACTGTAATTCTGGCTGAGATATTATTTATTTCACCAAGGCTTGAAATTTTTGTTATTAAATATTTAACATATTCAATATCCATTGCCCTTATAGATTTTGACTTTAAATTGTAAAAGTAAATGCACATTATTACATTAATACAATTTTATGAAAAAAGAGAGACAACTTAAGCACTGAAGCTTAACAAAAGCATAAACAAGAAATATTATATACTTATGGATTATTTTAACTTTTCATTATTATGAATAAGATCAACTAGTTTCTTGTTACTCACAACCCATCTTTTTTTATTCTTCTTTGAGCCAAACCAGTGCTGTTTACCAATAGCTCTGTAATGATTTGATCATTTCAAAGAAAAAAAAAGAAGCAAATCTGAGGTAGCTTCTTATGTGTCATCTAGGCACTTGAATCGTTGCAATTGTTGCATGGCTATCTCTATGTTATAATCCATGCTCTAGGTGGTAGGCCACAGAACATTACTTTTGTTCTCATTCATTATCCTTCTTTCTTTTAGAAGTGGTGTTAACTAAAAAAAAACTTCAAAATGACTTTTACCAAGACATTATGTCGATCATCAAGTGCCAAAAATGAATATAAATGATTTTGGATTGTATGTTGACTTTCTGAAACTTGGTTCTCTGTGACAAAAATCACATGTTTATATTCATTGCTTCTAAGCTACACATTCCCCCTTCTATCCTCACGTGGCAGAATAAGCCATGTTAGTGCTTTTGGGTTTTCACTTGGTATCCAGGCTAGATATCTAAGATTATCAGTTTATCGCCTTTTATTCTGTTCAAATCTTAGCACACACAAAAGTTTAGCCATTAGCTTTTGCATTTATATTTTTTATTCTTATGGTTCCTTTTTGTTTATGCAGAAAATTGTTATATTACATACTTTGTTTTAAATTGTGGCAGTACAGGATCTCCCCTTCATTGAGAACATGGAGAAGAGGATACAGAATGCTACTTTGATGTTGGATGGTAGCTTAGGCAATTGTTTTGTGGATGGACTAAAACATCAAGATGCAAAGTCAATCTATAATTGCTTGCGCGCTTATGCTGCTATTGACAACACTTCAGCCGCTGAAGAACTTTTCAGGACAGTCATTGTGTCACCTATGATTCAGAAAATTATTCCCCATGACCACTTGCAGGTGGTTAGTGGTGCTTCCTTAGATGAACTTGAGGATGATTATCAGCAAATAATGCAAGGTGTCAAGAAGGATTGCAAATTTTTACTTGATATATCTTCAACAGGTCTCTAAGATAATTAAATCCTGGTAGTTGTAGATGATATGTTTTATTCAGCATTTCATTTTCAGCTATTATTTTTTTAACCTTGTTTATATACCTCTGTGCTTTCAGCAAATTCTGGCTTCCATGTTTTTAGTTTCTTAGCCAATTCAATCCTGAGAGAGGTTCTTATTGCAATTCAAAAAGGGAAACCTGGGGCATTTTCTCCTGGAAGGCCTGCAGGGTTCTTGAAGAATTATAAATCAAGTCTTGGTTTCCTTGCATTTCTTGAAGGTACAGACTCCATTGCCACAGATTTACATGTTCTTATTCATTTATTTTTTAAAACGTACTTTGTTTGTAGTTTAAAAGACTTGAGAGCACCTAACCAGAGTCAAGCAAGCTAACAAGCTGATGCATGTGTGTTTTCTTTTTCTTTTTCTGGAATCTAATTAACTAAAGATTTTTCTTGTCATTTGATAGAATATATAGGAGAATGATTGTATTCAATATGATAATGGTGATATTACATTTTAGAGGCACATGACAATAATGGAAGAAAACACAATCCATAAGCCCATTTGCAGTTGTGAATTGAGAAATATAGCTCCACGAATTGGGAGTTAATCTAAGGAGAATTGGGCAGGGATCATAAGTGAATCAAAGAGAAGCATAGAAGATCAGGGGTTTGTTTTCATTCCCTAACACCCCTCTCAAACAAACTAAAAATATTGGAAGCATTTTCAATTAGCATTGAACACCATTAAGGATGACAGATGATTAGATGTTGCAGGATTTTTTAGATTATTGCCTTCATCTAGATCAGATGGCATTTTTGGCCTTAAATGATATGCAAAATCTTTGGTTTGAAGGAATGCCTACAATATATTCTGATTATCAAGTATCAAGGATTTAAAAGTCGATTTCAGATGGTGGACAATTGGCCCACTGCATATCTCTTAGGGCGAGGACTAAACTAAAATAGATTGATATTAACATTAAAAATGACTAACACCGACATAGAACAAGGTAAATTAAACAATCAAAAGAAGTTCACTATTACAAGTAAAAAAAGTGATAAATGATAAGCGAACAAATTCCAACATTAAAATATATCATATTTCATATCATAACACAACAAAAACTACATATGTAGATAACAATGTTTATCTGATAAACAAGATAAATAAACATAAAATTCATAAATATATATTGGAGCATTGCAAGAAAATACATAATATAACAATAACTAGCTAGTCTTGTCCTCTTTATGACGAGAAAAAAATGTCATCATTCAACTTTCCAGGCCACCCTCCTAGATCGCTTAGGACAATTTTTAGAAGACCGACTAAAAGGGATGACTTATTGGCTAAGTGAAGTAGTTCCTTATCAATACCACCTAGGAAGCTGCTTCAGCTGTTTAATAGAACATCGTTGATGTGTTCTTCTATGAGATGAGAGGATAACTAATAGAGAACAAACTAATAACATCTGTTTCAATTTGAGAGGAGCAACGATTATGTGGCTCACAAGATCGAGATAGAAACAGAGGAATATCTAGAGCAGTGTCGGAGAAGTATAGAAAGCCTAATTATGAAATTAAATTGTAGGGTGGAATAACATATTGACTATGGACAATTTCAACTTAAACTGAGGTAAGGAGAACTTGCTTATGCTTAAATTAAGATCTTGTTCACAAGCTATGACTTTGGATGAGCCCATAGTTTGAAATTTCATATCCTATCGAATGAAATGGTGGAAATCTATCGTTCTGTTAAATTAATGAAACTCAATATCACTTGGCAGAGACAATGACTCCTTCCACGCTTCATCTTCTTCCTTATTCAACCTCCAATCCATCACTGACACTATGCATCGAACTGTCGGCATAATACCTGAACAATACTTTCCAATCAAAGATTGAAACTATGGCATAGCTTGAGATTTTGAATCTTGGATATGACCTCTTCAAAAGTGCATCTATTTTAGTATTGCTCCTAGTGGTTTGAATGCGAAAATGATGGTGGCACAAACACAAGTATGTGCTTAGGTTTACTATAACTGTTCCATGCATTGGAGAATAAAGAGATGAGTGCTGAATTGGTGGAAGTAGATTCAACAATGATGATGAAGAAAGGTGGAATCAAAGGACAAGCTCCTTTATATGATCAAGTAGACAGTAGAGGCTTTGTAATTGAAGTAGTTGGAAATAAAGGATAGGTGAGGGATGAGTTAGGTGAGAGGTTGGTTTACAGGAGAAGTGGGATCTGCGGATTCATAGAGATGACTGTGAGACAAATGGGCCACGAAGAGAGAGAGATGGGGTGGTTGGGATGATTGGCACAAGGATGGTGTTTAGAGGATGTCTATAAGAAGAGATGATCTGCTTAGGTGAGTGCTTTTGGAGTATAGGGAAGAATAGAGGCTTGCATAATTGTAGATGAATTAAAGGAAGAAGGTGTTGAAAAAATGAAGTTGGTCCTGATTTGGTCACAAAGGCGAGCTAGTTAAAATGGGGATGGCATGGAATGATGGGCATCTAAATGGCATAGCACAACTTCACGTAGAGGGAAATCTCATATAGAGAATTAAAAGTTAATTTTTTTATTAGTCAAGAGATTGCTGCATTGAAATAGTGCCACTTTAATAAACTCAATCTCAAACTAAATTAGGAAATAAAATATCATAAATCAAGAAATACAATAATCCCATTAAACTACTTATAAGTTACAAGATGCCAAATTTCTTGTTTCCAAATTCAATCATAATTCAAATTTGGAATTCAAATCCATTTGCATCATTTCCTCTGCTAAGAATAGCTCAACCTTGTTGAGTGGAGAGATAAAACCTCCCTAATCAAGCTTTAAGGCGCCAAAAATCGTTGCAACGGAATGACTGGAGAACCTTTGTAGAAGATAGTTCTGATGTTTGTTGTTGCATCACTTTAAGTGTCTTAGAAACGATGTGTTAGAAGTTCATTTTTCCTATTCTAAGTTGTCTATCTCTTGAAGTCATTTCTAATGATCCAAGTACCTCTAGATGCTTCTATAGGGAGCTATCACATTTTGAGTATTTACTATGTGCTTGATATATTTACTATGTGCTTGATATAATGAGTGGACTAAGGAAGCGCGCGCGTGTGTGTGTGTGTTTCAGAACTATATAAGTGTGATCATAGTCAAACCAACAGATAAAGAGGAAGACTTAATGCTCCTCAATATTACAGTAAGTCCTCAATGTTAAAAAATGATACGACAATACGAGCTGATGTTCAAATTCTTGGTATTTTATTAACATATGCATTAGCACCAATCTTTCTTGCAATGAAATAGGGACTAATGGAGTGGGCATGAAACTTCTTTTAGACCTATCTTTCTCCTAATGAAAAGGGACCAGTGGAGTGGTTGTGAAGTTTTTTGGAGGTTATTTTGAAAAGGTTTTGGGTGAATATAGACAAGAACAGTTCCCTATATTATACATCTTAAGTTTAAGATGTGCATGATATGAATTTTATAAGTTTAATTACTTAATGTGATTTTCCTTCTAGCATCAATGTGACTATTTCAAACATGCTTAGGAAAGTTTCAGCAGACTCAAAGGAATGAAACGGTAAGTAGGGGAATTTGATATACAGACTAGTCTAAGACTCATTTATAAAATGGTTATAAGTAAATTTGATAATTGACAATTTTTTTTTCTAGATTTCTAGTTTTTTGGTTTCTCACCTACTAGACATCTAAGCAATTTCTATGGACTACGATTGACAACATTGGTTTGCCCATCCATTTGCATATGAAATGCATATAAAAACTTAAGTCGGGTCCTCTATAGAATTTTTTCAAAGTATTTGACAAATTTTAATATCCATATATGACTTGACGATGGGAATCTATGTAATCTAGCATCTGTAAAGAACAACTTGATTATATATGATACATCATTTGTCTTATCCCACAAAATAAAATGTGTAATTTTTGAAAACCTGTCTACCATCACTACTACTAAACCATCACTAAGAATCATGGTTTTGATTAGTTTAAAGGAAGGAGAGTAAATATGAATCAGATTGAGAGAATAAATCGTTTCCAAAGATGTCCAGGATTTGCCTCCCAAATCCAGAAGTAAATGGAGAAAACCTGCTAGCCTTCCAAATAGAGGAATTTCCTTGTGCGAAAACCAGCCACAAGGATCGACTGTTTAGCCACTGATTGGGTTACACAAGACACATCATCATACCTTCCACATCATCAGCCCTCCATGCCAGCCTTCTTCCACAATCCAGCACCAACAGAAGTTGTCACCAGTGTCGAAAAGCTTGATTCTTTCTGAATCACCAGCCACAAGAACCCCGCCCAGTCTTCTTAGATAATTTCCACAACTCTGAAGAGTCAACACCAAGAAATCTTTGCATTTAAAATGCCCAAACTACCAAGGGGAGCCTTCTTGCCCACGTGAGAGGATTTAATCTAGGGAACCTCCCAAGAGCATCACCAAGTTGTGGCGCAAAAGAAGGTAAGCACCAGATTAGAAACCGTTGAACAAAAGCACTTTTGCCAATATGAACTTTGGGATGGTTTGCTGTCGCCTTCTCCCTAGAGAGAAGGGAGTCTCTCTCTCTAAACAGCACAACAGAAGAAAAAAGATACAAAATCAGCTGGGATGGTAATTCTAGCTGGATTTGTAAGCTTGCTCATTGGCCACCACTTTCCAAGGCTGCCAACCTACCAAATCAGCATTCCAACTATGTCCCACTTACCAAATCAGGCAAGGAATCATGGGCATGGGGGTGGAAGGCGAATTGTGGCAGCAGCACAACAGCCGGTGGTACAGCCTCCGGTTCAACCTCCAGTGCAACCTCTGGTGGCCTTAACCAGTGCTGTACGGGTACCAAATATGGACTCCAATGATAACGAACAACAAAATCAGGAGGGCTTCAAAAATAAAAAATGTTGGACTGATCTGTTCTCTTCCAACAGATTTTTCACTGACGAAAACCCATTACACTTTGTTCAACTGGACCTGGGAATGTTGCACTGGAGCTGGAGGATGTTGACACAATTGAAAATGCCATTGGAAACTTCTTAGTCGGGCGTTTCGTAGGACGTTTCCTGTGCTGGCTGACCATCAAAAGCATGGCGAACAGGTGGAGGGTCAACTACGAAGTTCAACTACATAAAACCATGACGTTGCTATTTAAATTTCAGAATGCAGAGGATTGTGACAAAGTGTTACGTGGTGGTCCATACATTGCGAAACCACTTCCTACTTGTTTCTTTTTTCGGCGGGAGGAGCTCCAACGGCTGCCGATATTGGTTCAAATTTCAATCTCCCGTTGGAATGCTGGACGGTGTGAGATTTGAGCAAAATAGCCTCGTTACTTGGGAGACCGCTCTATACAGACTCGGTGACGAGACAAAGAGGGCAAATTAATTTTGCCCGAGTGCTTGTGGAAGTAGACATCACCAAAGAACCGTTGAATGCTATCCCCGTCATGCTGCCTGGTGGTATTGAGGTAACCCTTCCCCTTCATTTTGAATCAAAATTTAAATTTTGTTTGCAATGCCAACACATGGGTCATTATCAAGAACAATGTAAGAGTGCTGATCAAAATGATTCTCGGTGCAGTAATTCAACTCAGTCGAATTCCAAACCACATGGGGATACCCTTATTCCAGAGGCTGCATTGCATGACAATCCTGAAATCAGTTTGGGGTAGCAGGAGGTTGGCCAAGTAGATAACCGAAGAGAAACATCGCAGTCTCAGCGAGATGACTCTCATCTGAATAAAGGCAAGGAAATTGTACATGTTTTAGGAGCCCTCCGACTCAATTCAGAGGACACATTGCCTAACAATCTTCATATCAGTTTGGGGTGGGAGGTTAGCCAATTAGCAAGTCAAAGGGAAGGATTGAAGCCCGTTGGAGTTCGGCTGGATAAAGGTAAACAAATTGTACTTGAGAAAAAGGTGGTTCAACAATATGGAAGAAGGAAAGGAGGCCAGAAACAATATGGTTTTGTACACTGGCACAAATTCAGGATATGTTGAGCAGTGCAAACCGGTACAGGTTTAGAAAATGTTCATTCAGAAACTACTAAGGTATTCCGGAAGTCAACCCCTATGACCCGAAGCATAAGCAGGCTATGGGTGCCACAGAACCGTTAGGCAAGCAAATAGAGATGGCGAGCAAAGGAAAATAAATAGCAGCAACAGATACAACAATAGTACCAAAACGGTTACTGCAAGAGGGTATTTCTTCTGATACTGAACCTAGTGGGAGAATACAAAGTGAATGGGCACGAGCTGTCCGACAATAGGAATGAAGATTGCTAGCTGGAATATATGGGGTCTCAATAAAGGCCTCAAGCAAAAGGGAGTGGAGAACTTCCTTTGTACTAATAAATTAGCAATGTTAGGAGTGCTGGAAACTAAACTATCAACATTGAGTTATCATAAATTGAAATTGAGGCGATTTCACCAATTCAAGATGGAACAACTAGATGTTCCAGATGGTCGGAGTAGGATATTGTTGATATGGGATGAACAAAGGTTGAACTTACGTACAAGAATGGCATAATCAGTTTGTGCATTGTAAAGTGACCTGTAAAGTGACACGAAGACCCACAGCTATCACCTTTGTGTATGGCAGATTGACTGCTCTTGGAAGGAGACCGTTATGGGAACACCTATAATGTCTATTGGATGATATAGCTTTGCCTTGAGTTGTCATTGGGGATTTCAATGCTGACCTATCAATAAAGGACAAGTATGGTGGAGTCCCTCTCTCACAAAACAGTCTTACTGAATTCCAGGATTTTGTTACAGTTACTAGATTTAAACCATATAGGTTGCAGATATACCTGGTCAAACGGCTACATGTGTATTAAACTTGATCGAGCACTAGTGAATAAATGTCGGCGAGAGGCCGAGCTACAGAGTTTTGCTAACTTCACTTCCCCGAGGCTGCCTGTCAGATCATTTGACTTGCATTGTCTCTATTCTGAACAGTGACATTCAAATCCTTAGGCCATTCAAATTTTTCAATATGTGGGCCAAGCAAAGCACCTTCCTAGAACTAGTTAACACCAAACGGACAACCTACAAGCAGCAGATTGGCCACGGAACAACTCAGTACAGAATTGTGCACATTCTGAAACTTATGAAATCAAACTTGAAAACTCTGAATATCGTGCACTTTCAGCACATTTTGGCACGGGCAGAAGCTGCATTGAGATTGGAGGAAGCTTAAGAAGCTGGACTGTCCTGTGGAACTATGGTTGCCAATTACAAAGAAATTCAACAGGCTGCTTCTTGATTAAATGTTGATGAACACAGCTTTTGCATGCAGCGTGCCGAGCTAGATTATTTCAAATAGGTGGACCATAACTCCTCGTTTTTTCATGCGATCATAAAAAGAAATAACAAGCGCAATGAAAATCACATTGGTAGAAAGGGAGGATAACGATCTTACTGAATCTTTTGGGGAGGTTGTTGGAGTATTTACTAATTACTTTCAGAACTAGCTTGGCACACGAATAGACAGGACTGAATTCCTTGCATCCTGCCTGCAGTTTGGTCAGATTCTTCAAATGGCTCAGCATGATTAGCTGGTCCGCCTCCCTACAGGAATTCAAGGAGGACTCTTTGACATAGGGGACCAGCGTGCCCTAGGCTCTAATGGCTATGGATCGAGGCTTTTTTAAGCAAGCTTGGGATAGGGTTGGAGGAGATTTTTCTTACGCAATCTTGGAATTCTTCAACAGTGGGAAGCTACTTAAGAAATTGAACCATACTTTGATTTCTCTAGTCCCGAAGTCTTCCCATGCAAGTAAAGTGACGGGATTATACTATCTCCTGCTGTACAGTCTTCTACAAGGTTATATTGAAGTTATTGGCGGGTCGTCTAGCAAATATCATGGACAAGTTCTTACATTAGTCACAAGCTGTGTTTGTAAAGGGCAAGCTCATTACAGATAACATCGACTTGGCTCAGGAGTTTTTTAGGAAATACAACTGAAAGTGATGGTCTCTGAGGTGCATCATGAAGATTGACCTGCAAAAGACATTTGACTCGGTTCACTGGGATTTCCTAAAGGAAGACACTTTTGGGGTTGCAATTCCTAGGGAAATTTATAGATTGGATTATGGAATGTGTGACCACTACATCATACTCACTTGCCATTAATGGAGGGAGGACTTTTGGGCTATTCCATGGAGCTAGGGGGTTGCGGTAAGGAGACCCATTGCCCCCATATCTATTTGGAATCTGTATAGAAATCTTTGGGAGACAAATTCAGCGGTGCACAGTTGATTCGGCCTTTAGATTTCATCCCCAGTGTGCACCCTTGGGACTAACTCACCTACCCTATGCTGATGATCTCCTTCTTTTCAGTAAGGGTGATGAGAATTCGGTTGCATCCTTATCTATTTTTCTGCGTGAATTTGGGGAAACAACTGGCCTTCGGGTTAATTGGTTGAAATCATGCATTTACTTGGCTGGAGTTGGGATAGGGTCTGCGTGAGCTTGCTATCCATCACGAGCTTTTAGGAGGGATCTATACCGCTTAGATATCTTGGGGTTCCCCTTGCAGCTGGGCGGCTTCAGATTTGGACTATAGCCCTCTCCTTAACTCCTTGGTCTGACGTGTTAATTGTTGGTTGAGACACACTCTATCTTATGCAGGCAATTCACAACTTATTTCCTTGGTGCTTCAAGGGGTGGAATATTTCTGGATGTCCATCTTACTTACCAATGCCATGGGGGTAGACCGAATTTGCAGATTTTTCATGTGAACATCTAAGTATCCTCTGGTATCTTGGGCCGATATGTGTAAAACAAAGGAGGAAGGATGCTTGGGATTTCGGGAGTTAAAAAGTTGAAACTTATCTCTGCTAGCTAAGATACTTTGGCAGATTGAGGTGAAAGCAGATGCTCTTTGGATCAAATGGGTCCACCACAGGTATCTGAGGCGTGCAGATGTGTGGTCCTAGGAATTATCCCCTTCAGATTACCTTTGATTAAGAGGTTACTGCTAATATGACACCGAATTCTTTTGGATGTGAGGTTGCAACGCCCTCACGCTAGTGTTGGAACGATAATACCATCCCTTTCGGACGACACGAGTCAACACTTCAAACCATGCCTACACATAACAATGATCTTATCGATGATACAATTGTCAACACATACTTTTTTAGTTCCATCTTTTTGAGCGTTAATAATGCGGGGATGATGTGATAACTCATCATTTCTCCAATAAAGCCTTTCCTTATGCAACTCATTAAACTTGCCTATTTAGTACAATGTGTTTTACGGGTTTTATGTAGTAGTATGAGAGGATAGACAATTACGACTCATCGTGTAACAAAGAGTATGGCACACTAAATTGGGAGTATAAATGGTAGTTCATCATGTAATTCTTTGGGGTTATGCCTTAAAACTCATCTAAGATCTTCTTGACCTTAAAGGATGCTCTTCTAGTGAGGCACTAGGGCCGGCCATGAGTTCCTGACTCATAACTCCTTCCCTTTTCCACAAACTGGATTTTGCGAGAAGGCAAAGAGATTGCTCAAAGATTAGGCTTGCTTCACAAGTTGCTTGGGTTTTGGTTTGATTGAATTTGCTTGGCAAGTTACAATGTGATATTTTTCTCATCGTGTTTAGGAATGTACATGTTCTTTCTTCCATAATGATTGTAAAGCTAGTGCCTACCAAGGTTGATGTGAGTCATGGATATGGGAAGAACATTGAATCATACTTTCTGTGTATAAGGGCCCATCTCAATTAGGACTAAATGCTTATATGTAATAGGGAGGTCGGATATATCTATGCCACTTTGTACGGACTTGATGTGACTGGTGGGAGTTTGATCCAAGAAATGGATCGTGTACATGCAATAACTCCCTGAAGTTGGGAAGTATACTACTTAATTTTGAGGATTGTTCTCGGGCTCTAGGGATTTAGGGTTAAGATTTTGTGAAGGCACTTTGATGTGTCATGATGTTTGTTGCGATAGTTGAAGCATATACAATAGTTTGAATTGATGTTGTATAGTCTTCTAGGTACTTGTGTGGGCACCCTTGGTCTAGGGTGAGTGGTGACCCCTATGAGGAGGTGCATTACACGTTAAGAGGCTGAATGACCTAAATTCAAGAACTTGTAAGAACTATTTAATTTCAATGGCATTATGGAAAGTTTATCCTATTGAGGTCGAGACAAACAACTTTACCTATTAATAAAGTGAATGAGAGTTTTTCTACGGTCCAATTTAGATTGCAACACATGTGTAGGTAGGGCTGTAAACAAGTCTAGCCGAGCTGAACTTTGGAGTGTTCAAGCTTGTTTGATAAGGTAACCGAGCCGAGCCGAGTTTAAAATGAACCAAGCTTTTGAAATGATTGTTCAAGCTTGACTTGGTTTATTTTTTATATGCTTGAGCTTTTTTGAAGCTTGGCTTGAGCTTGTTTCGTTTAGATGTTATCGAGCTCTCAATTCAAGCTTGACTTGAGCTTGGTTCGAGCTTGACTCGTTTAGATGTTATCAAACTTTCAATTCAAGAAACTTTAGTTGCTTGATTGGTTATTGAACTTGATAATTTAAATTTATTTACTTATTTTATTTTATTGTTTATTTAGCATATTGAAAAAAGTTTTATTAATGAATATGGTTTGTGTACATTGTTCACGAACGTTGTTCACGAACGTTAACGAGCTGAATACATATATGTTCAAGTTTGTTTGTTTAGCTTAACGAGTTGTTCAAGCTTGTTTGTTTAGCTTAACGAGCTGTTCAAACTTGTTTGTTTAATTAAATCTTGTGTATATTGAATGAACATAAATAAGTTCTTACCAAACCGAACACCAAGCTTGTTCATGAATGCTTGGTTCATTTACAGCCATATGTGTAGGTCCTTAATTCAGTCTAGATTGCAACATCTGTAGGCCCTCAACTTACTTTAATGCTCAATTACGCTTAAAGATGACTACTTATTTATCCATGTGGTCTATTGTTGATTTTTGAAGTGCATGGGATATATTTCTCCATCAACTTTTGTTTCACTTCAACCTAATTTGTGATGGGTTCAACCCCTATTATGACAATGATTTTGAACACTTTTTCTATTCTTCTTTGTGCAAAGCATGTTCATTTAGTTTTGGTCATATTGTAGCAGTCTAGTAGTCCTTTATTTCGGCTACCCAATTGAGAATTACATTTAGATTTAGATAACCATTCAAATTAGGGGCTTTAATTTTGATTAGTCAATCAAATTTGTAGCTAGGCTTAGCTTTGATATGAGTTTTAGAAAAGTAATCTTTTCTAGTAAAAAATATCATCATGATGCATGTTTTGTCTAGGTGAAGTTCATGGAGCTGAATGAGATGCACGATCCATTAGCTGATTTGTTCCACTCACCATAGGCAATGTGGGGGTTGATAAGTTATGAAAATTTTTAAATGATGACCTATTTTTTAATATACAAAAATTAATGATTTGGAAGATAAGCAAACTCTTAAGGATTGATTAAACTGAATAAATTTAAACAAAGCAATTTTTAATGAAGGGAATGACTTTACCCGCTTAGTGCAAACCTTTGATGTTGTTGAATTTACATTCTGTGGTCCTTGAATGAATGATTTCAACTCTCCCTTGCGAATTGTGAAAATCTGAACCTTGGATAAAATCAAAAAAGAAGAGATTTTATAGTTACTCTTTGCTATGGTAATTTTTGTTTTTTTTTCCAATTGTTGATTTAACTAGATTGGAAATCAATTTAGGATCTGGTCCATATTATGGATGGGAGTCACAGCTACTGGTCTCGGTTTGTGGGGGAGTCAGTGTCGAATGAGCTGATCCATAAAATGGAAACGTGGGAATGATGACTATGAATGATGGTGGTGTGGCTTTGGTCGTGCTTCTGTTCAAAGTGTCAGTGTCACTCGGAAGCAATACAGCAGTGTTGCTGTTTGTGGCATTGCTGTTCATAGTGTTGTTTACAATGTCGATTGACATAAAGGAGATGGAACTAGTGTTGGGAGTCCTAGAAGTGTTGAAAATGCTGTAGTGACGTAGGGAAGGATGACATTGTGGGTTGGACCACCGACTAGAGGAGCAGGGACATAGGGGTTGGTAGAGCTCGCTAGTGGAGGGGAATCACTCAGTGGTCATGATGGATTTAGCGGTGTGGGTTGTTGGTAATAATAGGGAGGTCTCCGGAACACTTGCGTGTGAGGTTGTCAATAGAAGATACCCATATGTAGGAGGGTTTGAGATTGAATGGATGTTGCATGTATACTGCTAGAGTCGCTCAGTGGCCTGGAAATGTAAAGTGTGCAAAGGGTAGTGGACTCATCTCTCCATCTCTAGTTTGTCAGACAACAACAACAGAGGAGTGGTTGTGGGAAACACGAGTGGAACAAGGAAGCATCAAACTAAATTAGGATTCAATTTTGATGCAAATTGATGTAGCACATCCTTACATAGGGAATTTTGATGCAACTTAATGTAGCAGATCCTCTCACAGAGGGAAATCTTGTGCAAAAGAATTGAAAGTGGAATTTCTTATTAACTCAAAAATGATACTACATTGAAACAAAACCAGTTTAATCGATTTAACCTTAACTGAACTGGGAAACAAATACCTCATGTTGGGAAATACAATAATCCAATTAAACTCCATCCAAATTAAAAGATACCAAGCTTCTTGACACCAAAATAAAACAATTACCAAAATTCAATTTCAATCTCAATTCAAATTGATTTACATCGCTAACTGTTTTACTGAAGAGAGTTGAAATGGGGCCTCTACTTGTGTGGAAAAGTGTCAACGTCATATGGAAAAGCTGGGGCTGCAATCTTACACAACAAGCCCCCTTGAGCTAGGTGAACGAGAAGGAATTGTTCATGATGGAAGAGAATCAAATAGGAGATTTCCTTTAACATCTATCTAGACCTTTTTTTGTGATGTGCTCCATAGTTGAAGATAATTTTTTAACTAATGCATTCTTCATAGTTGTAACTGAAAAAAATCTTTTTCCATGCATAGCCATCTGACTATAATTTCTGTATAATATTCTAGGCTATTGCCCATCTAAATCTGCTGTTGTTAAGTTTCGATTAGAAGTTGTGTATCTGGACTTCATACGACAGTGGAATGTTGGGGTGTATTTCTCGTTGAGGTACCTCATCTGATCCTTCTTACCATTATCTGTGAGATTTGAACTAAATGGATGCAACTTAACTTTAGAGCTTCAATTGTATCAGGTTTCAAGAAATTGCTGGTGCACTGGATTCTGCTCTTATGGCATCTAAAGTTAATCCTGTTGACATTCATGGGAACCATCATAAGTTGACATTGAAGCAAAGTATTACATTAATGGAAAGCTTGAAATCTTGCTGGAGTGATGATGTTCTTATTATTGCTCACTCCGACAAATTTCTTCGATTGTCTTTGCAACTTATTTCTAGGTCAGCCTGTTCCAGATTCTTAATTATATATTTATGTTTTTTCCCCATTTATGTTTCTTAAGGGGAGTACAAGCAGGTACTCAACTTGGCTATTTCATGGTTTGTCTGCTCGAAAATCACGAAATGCTAACGCAAATGCATCCCAGAACTATGAATGGGCTATTTCTGCACAAGTAGAAATTTTTGTCTATGTAAGTCTCATAAATTTACTTTTCTCTGATTTCATCAATTTATATCCTCCAACTTTTGCCTAAGTTTCCATAACTTCTAATTCATTTGGCTTTGGTTTTATCTTGGATCTCTGTAGCTGTACTCTTTGATCATCTTTCTTGACCAGTTCTGGGTACATGGATCTACAAAATAATTCGTAACTTTTAACTTAAGCATCATCATCATCTCCACCAAACTATTTTTGTGCCTACCATTTAGAGTCGACTTAATGAATCTTATTCCTCCATCAACTTTAATGCTAGGCAATAAAAAAAGGGGCAGCTTGGTGCACGAAGCTCCAATGCGGGGTTCCGGGAAGGGTCTATTATACATAACCTTACCCTGCTCTGCAAGAAGCTATTTCCGAGACTCGAACCCGTGACCTCTAGGTCACACGATAACAACTTTACCATTGCGCCAAGACTCCCATTCTAATGCTAGGCAATATCACTAATAATATTCAAATTAATTAATTAAGTTTTTTATTATATTGATAAATTCCGACCCCACCTAGTGGGATAAGACTTGGTTGTTGTTGTATTATATTGATAAATTGTTAAGTATTTTCTTTGTACCTCTTATTTTTCAACTCTATAGATTGTAATCTTTTTTAAATTTAAGAATATATTTAGAAAACATAACTCTGAATAAGTACTGAATTAATTGAAAATCTTCTATAATAATATGATGAACAATGCAGTTGTCAATTTTGGGGAAAAAAACTAACACGTTGGATCAACATTTTGTTATTTCTGTCTGAAAGAATTGTTTACTTCAGTACGTATGTCATATGATACTTGACTTCGAGGAACCTTGTTTGTATCCATTTGAAACTCAATGAAGTGCAATGTTGGAAGGTGTTCCCTTTTCCTGATTATATGCTTCTGCAATAGCTTAAGCACATTGCAGGAGAACCTGTGCAGACAAACTTGGGCTATCTGTGCATGGATAAGACATTGGAGGTGCTTCATTGTTTCATCTTTGCAAAACCATACATCTTGAACGTTAATACAGCCACATAGGTCATGTTTTAGAATCATTGATAGATAAGTTACTTTATATGCTTGCTGAGAAACTGAGGATGCACTCTCATGCCCTTAGTGGGTGCGGTTGATGGTTGAAGGTTGAATCAGGAAGGAGGGAAAAATTCACTGATTTGGTTATCATAATATGGAATAACAAGAACAAATGCTATCACATTTATAATTTAGTTAATCTCTTAAATGCTACATCTTCTAGTTCAATGGGAAATTTATCTTGTCTAAAGATTTTCAACACTTTGTGCCCTATTCTTTTGCAGGTAATGCATGATATAACTGTACTTGTCGGAGAGATTTGTGGTGACTACCTTGGACAAGTACTTCAAGCTCTTGGTTCATGCTCAGGAGAAGTTGTTGATCTTGTAAGACAAAGTATATTGCAAGCTGGAAGAACGTTGGAAGATCTCTTGCCGTCTGTATTGGATACAATGATTGAGGCAATAGTTGAGAAATCTGTGGAGGTAATTAGATAATGGTATCATAGATTTTCTTATATAAAAGAATGGCTCTGAAAAGTCACTCGAGAAAGAGTTAATACTATCCATATTTCTAATATGAATATATATCATTCTCCATTATATATTTTTAGATATACTTCAATTTTTCATATTATTAGTACTATACTAAATATGTTTGTAATATTCTAATTTCTTGACTTTTTTATCATTTTGATTTTTATATTTTCTTTTCTTCCTTTTCTTTTTAATTGTATTTTGTAATATTTTACATCTTTATATTGTGCTATTATCTATTATGGATTGGCATATGATATTGGAATGTGGTTGTAACATTCATCAGCCTGCTATATATGTATCTGTGTATATTCTGTGTTTGTGTGTTTGTTCCATGCACACGAAAGTAGGATTAAATGCTACGCATGCTTAGAGAGATAGGTTTCTCCCTCACTGTTTTATACTTATACAGTTATACTCTTAAGTCGATATTTCTGTCTATATGACTATTCTTTCTCTGAGCTATGACTGTTTTTTTTGAGCTTGTTTTTAAGCATGCAAATGTTGAAGAGAGTGAGGCAACAAAGAGAGGCTATTGAGTGAGGTGGGGTGAACAAAGTCTAATTGTCCTCCCTTCTCTCCTCCCAACTCTTCAACATCTCATTCTTTTCTTTCATTCTTTTATGTTTTTTTTTCTAAATATTTTTGTTGAAATCTACTCATTTTCTATCACTTCTTGCTTCCCCTAGCTGCTCAAGTATTTTTCCTCTTTGTTGGTTTGATTTGCCTAATGTTATTCCAATTAATAGTTGTGGTGGATTTCTTTGAATTGGAATTGATTGAAAATTGAAAATTGAAAATTATGACTTAAGAGC
Organism: Zingiber zerumbet; assembly: GCA_037833815.1. NCBI lineage: Eukaryota > Viridiplantae > Streptophyta > Magnoliopsida > Zingiberales > Zingiberaceae > Zingiber > Zingiber zerumbet. The sequence goes on along the minus strand of JBBMJZ010413106.1, from coordinate 8,698,132 downwards.
CTTTTGACATTTTGGGCTGGGTTTATCTCTCATATTTTATTTTATTTATTTTAAATACAATACTAGAGTTAGTCCCTCATCTTTGATGATGTTGGAATTGATGTATCATTAGAGCATGTTTAAGGATCCCGGGACTCTATTTCTGAATTTGGCTTCCGGATGAACTTTTACACACCTTATGCAAGTTGTAATTAGAGTATCAACTGTTGCATAAATTCATTACAAACCTTCCTTTCGAGCTTTTATTTACTGTTTGGGATTTTATAAAACGTAGGAATTCTTTTGAATATGTTTCTTGTTTTGTTTATGTGTAACATATTTCAATTTATTATTACTTGGAACTACTTTTGTATGTGAATTTCCATGACAAATTGTAGGCTAAAGCACAATTTCAACATTGATTTGTTTGACCACCTTTCTATTTAACTATAGGACTTAAGGCAGCTGAAAGGAGTCACTGCAACATATAGGATGACTAATAAACTTCCTGTAAGGCCTTCACCGTATGTGTCATTAATTCTCAGACCACTGAAGGTTTGTCTTTTTTATTATCTTTATTATTATTTTTTAAAAGGGAAATTTTTGTTGCTCTATGGTTTTTTTATTGTTTCTAGCTGTTATCATTCTATATGGAAAGGAATCCTGTTTATTATTGCAAATCATAGCATTTTTCCTACATAGATGCATGAACTTCTACTGCATGTCTTTTGGCACTTGTGCTTTTTGAAAATTGCAACTCAATATAACTCTCTTGGTAAATATACCTTCAAACAATTTATTCTTGTTTTTCATTTGTGCCTGCTGATATAATATTCCAACAAACAATACTAACCAGTGAACCTTTACTTTATAATTTTCTTTGCCCCTTTTGTATTTTCATTTATCCAAAATGAATATTTCTGCCTTTCCAAAGGACCTATCAAAACATTTATTTGTGTGATAGAACATTGAAGGGATGTAATCAAAACTTATCCATTTGAATGTTTGTTGGTTGTCTTAAATTTCTCACAAGAAGTCTTGTTGTCAAGTCAATTGACTATAGTCCCATTGCACAAGGATTAAATTCTTCGTTTGTTCTCGGTATGTCTACCAATGCGGCCCCTTAAATTGCTGCGGCTTGATGTCTTGTAGTTATAGAGAAATTGATCTAGTTGTTTGAGAAGATTGGTTGAAGAACCAATATGATTTCCATGATCAAGTAAAGTTGCTAAAAGTAAAAGAGAATATTAGTTAAAGTGAATCTTTATAAGCCTAATAAGCATGGAGAATGAAATCAATATGTGATAAGTAAGAGGAAGAAGTGCACTTGGCTGTGAGGTTAGATGTATGACAAAATTTGTTTCAAAGAGAGGTATCAATTAGGCTCATTTGTTTGTTTTAATTGTGTTTATCTTTTATGCTACGGTGAAATATACATAAATTTTTGTACTAGTCAATCTTATTCTTAAAATTTGAAATATATCATTTTGACTGCCAACAATTACCTGATATCGTGTTGGTATAGGAAATATTATTATGTTGCCTGTGTTGGCATAGTTTAATCACTACGAACCAAGAGAGAGTATCTCAGTTGACTAGAAATTTCCAAAAAAGGAAAATTCTTTTCTCATGGCTTTTTTATATTCTATCAAGCGGCCTTGGAGCGAAGATGCGCACAATAAAAAGAGGGGAGAGGAAGGAGTGAAGCACCAACAACAAATAAAAAAGTGTAAGAGTGACATTGAAGGAGAAATCAAGATGTATCTATATCTTGTACTTGTGTATTTCATTTCCAATTGTGGTAGGCCTCAACTCCTTGTAGGTAATTGAGATGTATTGATATGTAGAGAAACCAATTCCAATTTGAATATCATATGTGTAGGTTTGAAGAGGAAAAAGGGGGGTGGGGGTGAATAGCCTTTCTTGAGCCTTATGCTATGTTTACTCAAAGGTGTGGATTGAAGAAGGAAAGAAATCCAAGCTGGACAAAAATCTCTAGGGAAGTAAAGGAAAAGAAGGGAAAGAAGAAGGAAAGGATAGGGAAAGAAAGAAAGGAAAACAATATATAAATTCGTTGAATCTCGTGGCCATGAGCGAAGCTATCCGTGGCCGCAAATGAGGTCGAGCGAGGTCGCCTGTGGACTTGCAATTATGAGCGAGTCTGCCCATGGATTTGCAATCGTGAGTCCACCCCCAACCATTAGTCTCAGCTGTGAGCTCTCTCTTGCGGTGACTCCAACATGGGGGAGAGATTCAAGCCGAAAGGGTGGGTTTGACGACGAAGGGAAGGAAATTTCGTTCTGTTTGATTCGGGCGGATGAGAAAATGCTTAAACAATTATTCGTAGACAGATTTATTAATTCATCCGCCCATTATTTTACAATAGCTAAATGAAAGGAAAGGATCTTTAATTCTTCCATCCATTATTTTATAATAGGTAAATGAAGGAAAGGATATGCAATCCATCCTTTTTTTCATCTGCACCTTCAAGTAAATAGGGGGTTAAAGAGTTTTTTGAGCCTTACAAAGCCTTTGTTATAAGAGAATATAAGAGAATTACAAAAGAGAGAAAGAGAGCTTCGAGAGTAGACAATTTGGTAGAGTATCTTTGCTATGAATTGATGTATATTTTATATCCTATATCTATAGCCTTCTTCTAAGCCTCCAAGCTACGTCTAGAATATTCTATTTTGGTGTGGTCAGTTGATTGCCTTTTGTTCTGCAAAAGGTCATACACTGACGCCCCACCTGGCTGGCCTCAGAACCATTTGTAGAGAGGTAAATCAGGAAATTGAGGTCACCACGTGGGAGGGTATTTATGCCGGTTTCACCGGGAATCGACCCTTGCTCAATTTTGCAAATCTGCTATGTGGTGACCAACTTGTCAATGCCCTGGAGGTAGTTGATTGCCTTTTGTGATCTGTTAAATGGTTGTTGGTGCACTAATACTTTTTTGGTTACATTAGTCGAAGGTTCTGGTGTTGTCAATCAATTGCTCTCTAGAGAAGTTTCTTGATCTGTCGTTGTAACAGCTAACTGCTCTATTGTAATCTTTCAATCGACTTGAGATACCATCAGTCAGGTGCTCAACAAATTAACTATCGTATTACAATATTTAACCATTTCTTTAGTCAAATGCACATACATGGGTAAAACCGAACAATAAGCTTTTGCTCCTTTTACCTTGTGTTGACTAGCCAATCGACTCAATTATTAGTCGAATATATTTCAATCGAGTAAACCACTTTGATGGCTTTAGTCTGGCCTAATTTAGCCATTGATTGCCCTAAGTTGCATGTGCATTCACACTCATTGTTGCACAAAACAAATCCGCCAAGTCTTAGAGAATACCCTTCTCCAGCTTGTCTTTTCCAACACCTTTGTCGACGTTTAGGCATCTTATCAACTATAACCTGCCACGATTTTCAGCTTGCTAGATAATCAATCATTCTTGATCTATCGAGACATCCAATCAACTTTGATATGTTGGAATTTCCTCTTGCCAAGCCTCCGATCATCCTTGAATTATTGGGACTTCTTACCATCATGTGACCTAAACTTGCATACTTATACAACTCATCAAATACCTAATCTAACTTAAACCTTTGCCATACATCAAAATTAATTGTTTCAACAACCTCCCCCTTTGCATGTTTGACAACTCATTTAAGTTAGATCATGAATAGAAAAAAATAGACAAAATGAAGCTTGCCCCAACTATAACTTCCCCTTAATATGCCAAATTTATCTAACTTAACTTTGCTTCTCCCCATTTTCCATTATAAAGAAAACCAATATAAGGGTACTTAAGGGTGTATTGATACTTAAACTTCCCCACAACAGCAAAGGAAAGTTGAGTATCAAAAGGGTACTTAATCGTGTGATGCTTATCAAAAGGGTACTTTAGGGTGTATTGATACTCAACTTTCCTTTTCCTAAAACAATACATATATGTAAATAACTGCTTGATACCAAAAGGGTGCATCAAGTATAATTTGTTCTGTTTCAAAAGTATAAAGTATGTACATAATGTTCATAATCACAAAATTGAAGCTATTTACTGTTCTCTATTAACAGTTGACTCATTTCTTGTCAAGAGTTAACTGGGTACAAGCAGTCGACTGTATCTCTAATAGAGTCGACTAATTAAGGTTTTGAAACTATTTTTTGCCAAAATTTGAAAAATTCTACAAAATTGTTGAAAATAAAAATATTTCTAAATTTTTGTATGCATATTCGTCTTATCAATATTTACCAGATTTCCCTAGATTTTTATGAAAGTTTTCAAAATTCATACATTTTAACACAAGATTTCGAAAGGCCTAATTTCTTTAGTGAATTGCTAAAATTAAATATTAAGTAAACACTCTATATGCTCTACTAATAAGGAATTTCCTGCTTTAGACGAAAACTTTCCTAGGTAATCCTTCATATTCAAAATGCAAACGTTGCATCCAAATATGCTAAGATACTTAATATTGAATCTTCTATCAAAGAATAATTCATAGGTGGTTTTATTTAGTAGTATATGTAATTATATTTTGATTTGTATGAAACATGTCTTATTTATTGTTTTGGCCCAAAATGATTAGGTAAATGATATTCGTTAAGCATTGTCTAGGCAGTTTCCTGGAAAGCCTTAATTCTTTCTTCTATAACATTTTGTTGAGGTGCCATAGAAGAAGAGAATTCTTGGGCATAGCCATTTTTGTTACAAAATAGTTAAAATTAAGGTTCTCAAATTTTCCGTCGTGAACGGTTCAGATCAAGTTGATTTTAAATTCCTTTTCTACTCTTTTACAAAAATTTATAAATATTTCAAAGGTATCATTTTTATGTCTTAGGAAACTAACTCAAGTATATCTACTAAAGTCATCAATACAATACTTACTATTGTTAAATATTAAAATTTCACGAATATCTATTAGATCTAAGTGTAATAATTTTAGGGGTCTTGTTGTGCTTACTGCATTTTTACCTTTATGTATAGTTTTGGTTTGTTTACCCTTTTGATAAGCATGACACAATTTTTCTTTGTTATATGTAATTTCGAATAATTCTCTAAATTATTTTTAGCTAATTTTGTGCTCTTGTGCCACAATCAATATTCTTGTTCTTTGGATATAAGACATTTAATATTAGTATTTGTAATAAAAAAATAAATTGATCATATATACATTTTCTCGTCTTTTATCTTCTAATAATGTTGTATCTAAATTAATATGCTTAATTAGACATTTTTATTTAGAAAATTCAATTTTATAGCCAGTGTCACACAATTGACTTATACTCTAACTAGGTTGTACTTGATGCCTTAAACTAATAAGACATTGTAAATAACAAAATTAGAATTTAACTCCTTATTACCAATTTTTATGACTTTAATATGTCATTATTGTCAACAGAAACAATACCTTTACTTTTATCTCTAAAAGATGAGAATTTACTAAGATCTCCAGTCATATGTGTTGAGTACTCACTATCGATGATCCAATTGTTTGAGCTCCTTTTCTTAGGTGTACCTAATAAAAATTGAGTGTACCTGCTGAGTTAACACAAGTAAAATGTTTTGGGACCTAAGCTTTAGCAACTTTGACTTAGCAACAATCTAGCATTTGAATAAGACATAAAAGAATTACTTCTAGCAATAAGGACATGTAAGTATGTTGTTTATGTTGTTTTTGACCAGTATTAAATCCTATTCCTGCTCTATTATATATAGCTCTTTGATCATTTAACATCATATTCAAATATTTAAAATTTCAAGTAAATTTCTCAAGACAATTTCTTAAATCACTAACCAATGATTTTATAGGTTCATTTTCCTCACTAAGTTTTTCAAATTCATTAATGTCAAGTTGTTGGTTTCTGCTTGAAGAATTTAAACTAATTTGATCTTTAAGTTCCTTAAGTTATTTATTAAGACATTTGTTCTTTTCATTAGATGTTGTTAGAGAATTAGTAACTTAGTAATAGTATCATACAAAAGCTCTAATTGGGGAGAATTTACCTTGCTAAATGTTGTAGACAGATGATTATTCATTTGAGGAATAGGCTTCATCACTTGAACTTCTATCACTATCACCAATTCTTGGTACTTTTGGTTGGGTTTTTGATCTTAGGATGAGGATGATGAGGAAGATTCATCCCATGTGGCTTTCAAGTTCTTTTCTTCTTTTTCTTTGCCTCTTGTTTGTTGAGTGTGGGGCACTCCAACTTGTAGTGGCTCTTCCTATTGTTTTACTGCTTGTTTTGGTTGTCTTCTTTGTATCTTTAATGCACTTCTTTAAAGTATTTTAGGTTCCTCTTATTGAAATTTTTATTCCCCTTCATAAGCTTTTTTACAAGATGTACCACTTCGGTTGAAGAAATTTCACTTTTGGAATTTGTGTCATCATTGGATTCAAATGCTGAAGATTCCTTTTGGATTTTCGTTTGAACTTCTCCATTACTAAAGCTAAACCATTATCCTTGGACACATTGTTAGCTTGTTCAAAAAGTTCAAATTCATCAAATAATTGATCAACTTTTATATTAGAAGATTTCTAGATATCTTATATGCATCTACCGTTGAAGACTAAAGGGGAGTTCTAGGGAATGATTTAAGAAACCTTGTGATGTCTTGATTTTCTTCCTTCTATCGTATGGAGGCTGTTAAGGACTTCCTTAAATTTCCCATTTATTTCTCTAATCATTTTGTCTTCTTTAAGACTAAAATTCTTCAATTGATTAAAGAATAAATCACATTTTGCAAAGTTTGGGTGAGAATCTCGCTGCAGGGTGGTAACTGCTTTTGCATTTGATTGCAACTTGTTTTCATCTTCGTCATCTAATTCTTGGATTTCATGAGGTTGTCAAATTCATCCATAAGAATCCAAGCCCTTCAAGAATAGGAAACTACATTTCAGTATTGTTTATTAAATAGTATACCCTCTTGGCAACATGAGAAGTTGGTGTAATCGAAGAGTACAGTGGTCTCATGCTAAATCCCTCTTGCATCACCATGATGATGTGCTTCCTTAGGCAGTTAGTCCTTTGGGGGGGAGGGGGCTGAATAGCCTTTCTTGAGCTTTAGGGGGGTGATAGTTTGCAGAAAACAAACTATAGATAAAAAAATACACACACAAATACTAAATTGAAATAGTGCAAAAGAGAGATAGAGATACAAAAGCTAGGTTTTACGTGGTTCGACAGCTCTCGGACTCCTCAAAGCCTATGAGCTTTCAGTAGGTCACTCTATGAATTCCACTAGTTTTCTTCTTCTCAGGAATTTTCTGGAGGCAGAGAAACCTCTTACAAAGATTTTGTTACAAGAGAGTAAAAGAGAATTACAAGAGTGAAAGTGACCTTGGAGAATAGACAATTTTGGCAGAGTATTTTTATTGTGAATTGATGTACATTTTGTAGTCTACATACCCGATATTTATAGTCTTCTTCTAAGCCTCCAAGCTGCCTCTAGAATCTTCCATTCTGTTCTAATTAATCAGCTGGCAGTTGACGTGCTACTGATTTATCAATCATTTTAGTCGGTTGTTCACTACATTAGTTGACTCCTCTTTAGGGAATCTTCTTGATCTATTGATATAATAGCTAGTGGGTCTGTTGCAACCGTTTAACTGCTCCATCAATAGTTGATTAGACTAACCATTTTGTTACAATAGCTAACTGTCAGCCAATGCACCATCAGTCAACTGCTTAACAGAATTGATTAAAACAAAAAACTTCTGTTTCTCTATCTGAGTCGACCCCAGTTGACTCAACGATCAATTGACTGTACAGTGGACTGATACATAGTATCAGTCGACTACACAGTCGATTAACACATGGGTAAAACAGGAGAGTAAGCTTCTATTCCTTTTACCTTGAGTTAATTACCAGTCGACTAAAATATATACAGTTGACTGGAGCATTGACTAAGTCACTTCTAACTTCTAAGGCTTTAGTCTGAGCATAATCTAGCTAGCCCTCAATTGCCTCAAGTTACATATGCACTCACACTTAGCACTGTAGAAAAGAAATCCATCAAGTCTTACAGAATAACCTTCTCTAGGATCCTTGTTGAGGTCGTCCTCTTCTCCCAGACATCCGGTTAACCTTAATTTATTAATGCAGACTTTTGTCTTGCCAGACATTTGATCACTCTTGATCTTCCACGACTTTCTCGTACCAAGCATCATCAATCTTGGTCTCTCGAGACTTGCACTTGTCATGTGTCCAATCAATCTTGTTCCGTAGGTATTTCTTACCATTATGTGACTTGCACTTGCAAACTTATCACAACTTGTCAAATACATGATTTAATTTAAACATTTGTCAAACATCAAAACTCATTGTTCCAACAATTTGTCTTAGGAGTGCTAATTAATCAGGATGTTATAATATTATGAGGTTGATTCCTTTAGGCTGTAGCAAAAATTTAATTCTTCCATTTAATGCATAAAACTCTTTTTAGTATTAGTAATCATCAGTCAATGTACTTGTTATTTCTTGTTAGTTTTTTAACTTCAAATTTTGCATCAGTTGATTTTCTAATGGCTATATATTTATAGTTGGAGGTAATCAAGTTAAATGGAAGGGTGCTATAAATTAAAACACATTGGAGTTGATTTTAACATGCTTTGAAGAACGACTTGGTACCAAACCATACCACTTCGATTGGAGATCCATACTTAAACTTTATCTGAGGTTATTGTCAGAAACAAATTCACATAACACTTTACCCTAAGGTTGGGTAGGTTAACCTCATTCAAGCTAATGTATAATCAATTTTCTTATTGAGATTTTAGTTGTCATTTGTTGTTTGGGTTGATACAAGGCTGATGTATGAAATTTATGACTACATTGTTGCACCCATTGGTATATAAGCTTGTTGTGAGATGAGGTAAATGTGAGCACATTGTTGGAATTTTGATAGGGAGCAAAGTGTGCCACATTGAAAGGGATTGCAAGGAGAGAGGTCTAATTAAAGTTTGTTGCCTTTGTTACTGCACACACGTTTTTGTATCTTGCTTCATATTACTGATTGCTTCTTCCTCTTCTTAGATTTTTGTGTTTAAGATTTTCCATGTATATCCTGGTATGTTTGCATTTGTTTTTTCTATCGTTGTTTTCTGTGTGATTGGAGAACATGCTAAGTAGTTAAGAAAGGTGAGCTCTTGATACATGACACTTTGACATTGATTATTTAGGGGTAAAGATCAAGTCCTTAATGTATTGCTCTGTGAAATGAGCATAGAATATGGCAATGCTTACCAAGGCATGCAGCATTCCTAAGAATAAATATACAATCCCCGGCTATATACAAACCCTACCTTCTATGATTTGTATGTGACAAGAGACAAATTTGTTAAGATATTCACTAGCACATAAATTAAATATTTGGTTGTGACTTCTGATTTTCTTAATTGTATACAACTAATTTTGTTAAAAATCTTGTGTTTGTGGTATATTATCTTAATCCTTATCAGTATCATTTACAGTGTTACTACTATCATGTCATTGTTGCTATATTGGAAACCACAGTATGTCAGTAGTGCATGTAAGTGAAATGTGAGATAGTTTGCAGTTTCAGACGGCGTGTCATATGGTTGGGGTATGACATTCATCTTAGTAAACATTTTAAATTTTATACATCATATGTTTATTTTTTCAGGAATTTGATGAAATCTAGATCATTAACTAAATCATAATTTTTCAATCTGAGTGGTGGGTATAATATAGTGGTCATCATCCTATGAAGAATAATTGCAAGCCTGAAGATTTATTCTATCAAATTGCTTCCTCAAGCACTTCAGTCATAATTTATGCACTATTGAATTAATTCACTGGAAAATAGGTCACACTTGAAGACTACTGACACTTAACCACAGCTGAAAATCCACAATATATATTGTTTCTAGTCATTTTTATTGAGATGTGAAAGTACTTGAGAGAACAGATATATGATTAGCACACTGTACTTTTTTATTCATTTGAAATAGAAAGTTGTGATTAATGGTTATTTGGTAACATTTTGTTTCTTGCATGTTACAATTTACTCATTTTGTCATTCATTTTTTTTTGATTAGTATGCAACTAAAATCTATATTTATACACACATTGTGATTGATGACTAGTGAACTTTTGACAGGTTTTTTTTGAAGGAGAGCTAATGAAGTTTTTAACAAAAGATGCTCAGAATCAACTTTTGCACGGTGCAACAGAAAAGATCACTACTCGGTATTATGAACTAGCATCTGATACAGTTAATGTGGTAAGTTGTCATGTCTATTTTCCATATTCAAACTCGTGCTATGATCTGTCCTAATCAGTAAGTCATGTTTCATTAACCTGATTGATAGGCAAGGAAAACAGAGTCCTCTTTGTTGAGGTTGCGCCAAGGTGCACAACGGCGAGTTGGAGCAACTTCTGACGCCCAGGATAATAATATTTCTGACACAGAAAAGATTTGCATGCAGCTATTTCTTGACATTCAGGTATGTAATTTTATGATTACCAAATAATTTGTTGTTTCCCTTCTAGTTATTCTGATAGGGGGTATAGGTTAGTTTGAAGATGAGGTTTGGAGTCAAGGAGTTTAGATTGAGACTGACATTTTTAATTTTTAAATAGCCCTTTGGATCAGGAAAAGTAAAGGATACGCTTATGCTTGCCTGATCTGAGTAAGGAGGGGTCAAAACGAGACATATACGGGCCTTCTTTCATGTTAGAGCTGTTGGCCAATTGAACGCTTGAATTGACACAAAATTGATAAAGTAAAAGCGGATAACTATCTCACACAAAGAAAAGAGCCTCACATGGATGAAAACTCTTGCTGAGAAAATTGAAAGAGAATTCTATTAATCGAAAGCTTCCCAAATTACATACAGATGACAACTTTTTTATAGACCCAATACCAAATAAATAAGAAAACAAATACCATTAATGAGAAACATAATAATCTGAATGAAATAAATTAAAAGATACTCATTAAACTACTACCTTAAAAGATATCAACACCTAAAATAGGACAATTCCTATTTTAAATTGTAAGAGCTGGTTGCAAAGAGAATGCATTACTGAGATAGTGCGACTGAGTCAGATGTTGTAGCTACAAGTGGATTATCTCTCCCTCAATCATTCAATTGAAGTGATGAGTTAGAACTTGAGTCTTCCACCTCGTAAACAGTTCTTACATTTCGAGATTGTGACAAACTTTTGTGTCAAATCCAATTTCGCTTTGTATTGGATCTCAAAGTTTGCTGTCCAATATACCTTGGATGACATCCTATATCCACCTTGTCCAATATACCTTGGATGACATCCTAAATCTCACTTTTACAGGTTCCTGTCTGTTTTTCTTTTTCCTTCACTTTTTCTCACGGACAACTTTTTTTTCTTTGCTGATTTGCAGATTAAAATTTGATTTGTGATTCGTTTGAAGCTGATTCTCTCTGACAATGGTGTAGATCTTGGTTGTTAGAAGAGTTGTAGGGGCAAAGTTGAGAAAATGGGGTAACCTTTGAGCAGTGCAATGATACATCAGGCTTGCAAGTAGATCTTTGTGTGTAGGCTTATGGAAGGGTGATCTCCTTTGATGGGTTAATTCCAGTGAGATGAAAAGTGTGGTGTAATCTCATAATAGGCATGGAGTTGTGCAAGTGTCACTAGATGTGCGTGAGCGGTTGAGGCCGATGGAGTTAGAGATAACAACGAACAACTAACGAGGCAATAATATATCCCTTCAATAGGGTTCAGATAGGCTATAGGGAAGGAGGCAAAAATGTCGGGAGAGGTAGATCCAGTGTGATCACAATCTGGGGGCACATTATGGTGGTGTTGCTAGTCATAAACAACAATGAACCTTGATAGAGTACTACAATAACCAAGTCTTATCCCACTAGGTGGGGTTGACTATATAGATTCTTTTACGCCATTGAGCTCTATCTCCTACTATATAATCTATACTTAAATAAATTTTATCTTGTTTTATTATCGCTAACCAAACCTTTTTTTAGCCTTTCTCTTTTTCGTTTGATATGCGTGTTTGTCATAGTTTCATATCGCCTAACTAGAGCATTTATTGGTCGTCTAAGTACATGTCCATACCATCGTAAACGTGTCTCTCGGAGTTTTCCCTCAATAGATGCAACTTCGACTTTCTCTCTAAGACTCATTTCTTATTCTGCCTATCCTTGTATGTCCACACATCCATCTTAACATCCTCATTTTTGCAACTCTCATCTTCTGCTCATGTGCTCGAGTCATAGCTCAACATTCAGCTCCATATAGCATGGCAGGTCTAACTACGGTTTTATAGAATTTTCCTTTAAATTTTAGAAGTATTTTATGGTCACATAAAATACCTGATTCTCTCATCCATTTCAACTATCTTGCTTGTATTCTATGTAAGACATCTCTCTCAATCCCTCCATTGTTTTGCAAGAATGATCCTAAATATTTAAAACTCTCGGTTTCGAGCAACTCGTCATCTCCTTAACAATTATCTCATTACTTTTAATATTACTAAACTTAAATTCCATATATTCTCTCTTTATTTTACTAAGCCTAAAACTTTTCCCTTCTAGTGTTTCCTACCAAGATTTTAGTTTAGCATTTACTCTTTCACGTATCTCATCTCCCAAAACAATATCATCTGCAAACAACATGCACCACGGTACTGTGTCTTTAATGTGTGTTAATTAGTGTAAAAAGATAGAGACTTAGAGTTGATCCTTGATGTAACCCTATCTTTATTAGAAATGCTTCAATTACTCCGCCTGAAGTATTTACTTTGGTCATTAAATTCTTATACATATCATTAATTAGTTCTTATGTTACGTTAATAATTATTTTTTCTAGAATTCTCAATATAATTTCTTTATCATAAGCTTTTTCTAAGTCAATGAATACTAGATCTTGTTTTTGCTCCCGATATTTTTTAATTAATTGTCTAAGAAAATGTATAGCTTATATTGTCGACTTTCCAGGCATGAACCCCAATTGATTTTCAGTCACTGAGGTCTCCTTCCTTAATCTTTTTTGTATTATTTTTTTTTCAAAGTTTCATGGTATGACTCATTAGTTTAATACCCCTATAGTTTGGGTTGGTATAATTTCTCGATAGTTGGTGCGAAGCCTAGATAGGTTTGGCAGGATGTCCGGCTGGTTCGCGGGGCCTGACAGCTGACGAAGTCTAGTTGGGTTTGTGGACTTGACAACTGGCGGGAAGACTTGTTGGGTCGAGAGGCTAGTCGATAGACTGCAAGTTGGTAAGTGAAGGTAAGTCACTGGAGGATAGTGACTCAGTGAGGACGCGTCTTGGTTAAGGGGACAATAGGCGTTGGTCTGATTTAGGTCTATTTCGGAAACCTAAATTGAAACCTGACTAGATCCTGGTCTGGAGGACAGGGTCAGTCATAAATTAATCATATTATTATTGTGCTAACTTTGTTTTGCAAGTTAAATATTTTTGTGTTGGACTAACACTTTTTGTAGGGCAAAGGTAGTACAAACAGCCTCGGGTGAATAGTAATCGAGGCACCTTCCAGGCTATGGAAGGTGTCTTGAGCACTGTTCATGGAAGGTGCCTTCGAAGGCTTGGAAGGCGCCTTCCATTAGATAAAATCAGACTTCATCAACGATAAGGAGTGTATGTTGGGATAGACTTTTGCCAATGGAAGGCGCTTTCAGGGCTATGGAAGGCGCCTTCCATATCAATAAAAGAGCATCTTTACCAAGGCTTCTATCACATCATTTTTTCAAGCTTCTATGCTTCCTTTTGGCATTCTGATTGCTCTGGCTTCTTGTTGCTGCCCTGTTACGACCTTGCTACGTTCGACTACCATTGAGAAGCTGTCCAACCCTGAACACAATTCGATCATCTTCAAAAGTGTTGAGTAACAAAGTTTAATTCTGTATTTAAATTTTGCAAAAGGAAAAGTGTAGCGTGTTACACTTTGTCCTACTCTTTTTCTACTCGATCCCCTCTTCCGGCAGTTCCGGAAGAAGTCATTAATGAATTACTTGTCAATAAATTCGCAGGACTTGGGTCTTAGAGTAGGAGTCGCTGAAGGCTCCGAACCAAGTAAAACTGCTTGCGTTCTTGTGAATTCTCATTTCTTTCTTTTCCACTACGCATACTTTGTTTTTAAAGAAGTAAAAAATAAGTTTTTGAAAATCACGTGACCCCCCCTCTCATGTGCGTCTCGATCCAACAGTTTGCACAATTTTGTACGTCTCCATTGTTCTTGTACAAGGGAACTATCTAACTAGAGTATTTATCCTCCATTGATCAGGTATTTTTTTCTTTTTGAATATCATGTTAAATAATTTTGTAAATCATTCAATACCTTGTTTCCTAGGCACTTCCATACCTCTATCGGAATATCATTTGGTTCAATGACTTTTCCATTGTGCATCCTATTTAAAGCTTGTTTTACTTCTAAAGTTTGAATTGTATGATAAAAATTTAAATTTCTATGCTCATTTGACCAACTAAAATTATTCAAGTTAAGTTGGTCACATAAACTTTCATTAAAAAGTTGATGAAAATACCTCTTCCATCACTTTTTTATTTCTCCATCGTTTACTAGTACCCTATTACATTCATCTTTAATACATTTTATTTGGATAAGATCTCTTGTCT
>JBBMJZ010413106.1:8609328-8636898 GCA_037833815.1 Zingiber zerumbet | reverse complement strand
AATTTATTTATATTCATTGAATACACATAATTAAATGAACAAACTTAAATAAGTCATTAAACTAAATGAACAAGTATAGTTGATATTCATGAACAAAGATCTTGAATTGTTTGTGAACAATGTTCATAAACAAAGTTTTTAAATCATGTTTATAAATAAACTTTTATCAATATGATAACTAAATTTTAAAAAATATTAAAATGAACAAATAAATTTGTATTACCGAATTTAATAACTAAATAAATAAGCTTGAATTAATAGCTCGATAATATATAAATAAACTACAAGCTCAAGCCAAGCTTAAAGCAGTTCAAACTTATTTAAAAAAATCAAGTCAAGCTTGAACAACCATTTTAACAGCATGATTCATTTTAGATTTAACTTAGTTTAACTTAATTACCTTATTAAACAAATTTAAATACCACTAAATTTGATTCGTCTAGACTCGTTTACAACCCTAGCAACATGTAGCAGTTTTAAGATGCAAGAAATAACCATTATCGCATCATTGAACAGGAACATAGGACAAGAAGAGTTTTGGCCTGTTTGAAGGCCCAGCATAAGGCTCCACATGGTATTTTTATCAACATAATTGGGAAGTAAGTGGTTGGGGGTGATAGGCACTAAATTTGTGAAAGAGACTTTTGTAGGAAGGTACAACTGATAGTGCATTAAATATTATATCTGATCATAAAGTAGAATTTAATACAATATAATTATGCATTATTATTTTTATCTATTTCATTGAGTTTGTTTCAACTGATAGAATGTAATAAAAAAACACTAACAATTCGCTAAGTGGCAGAATGTTTTTTCAAATTTTTAAATATCAAAGATTGAGTTTTAATTTTGGTTAATTAACAAATAATTTTTTTTTAATGGATGGTTGACTTACTTCACTAAAAAGTTGATAATTTTGATGAAATCAAAGTTGTTTGATAGAAAGACGTGGTCATTAATAATCGGTCAACCAAAATACATGGGCAAAATCCAAAGTTGGTCAACCAATGCAAAATTAGATGACTACTAGAAAATTGGACCAAAGTGGTAAGATTGGTCGCCTATTTGCTCAATATGATATTATAATTGTACTAGAATAAAATATCTTCTATAATTTACTCCCTTCTAAAATTTGTGGGGGTCATTTTGGAAGGGTAGATTTCATAGTTTATAGAGAGTAAATTAGAAAATCAAATTTGTCACCCCCATGAAAAGTTAAATTTAATCGTCCGAGATACAAAAAGTGATTGACCAGATTTGTTGATAGATTAGAATGATAAAGTCACCGAATTTCATAATTCGGTCGACTAATCTATAAAGAGGTTCAACGCTACTCGGCTACAACATCAACAAGTTTTAAATTCCTCTTAGTTACACCATCTAAGCAGTCTTTTTATAGCTACTGTGCTACCTATAATTTTCAAGGAGCCTAATACTTATTATTTTAATATTTTTCATATTGTATTTTTATCAATTTTTTTTGTTTTCAGTGTTTTTAGTTGACATTATTTATTTACGTCGACTAATCATATAAAGGATTAGCTTGGCTTTATAAAAATTTTCAACTGACTATCAGTATAAATTAGAAAGTACTTATATGACTGATTTGACTTAATAATTTTTTTAATTACTATCCGAATAAATCATAAAATGCTAAATTGCTTAAAAGTCTTAACATTTTTTTAGATAACCCCTATTTTAAAAAAATAATCGATTAATTCATTAAAAGTGAGACTTGATGTTTAAATACTTAAGATTTTTTTTTAAAAAAAAAATACTAGGCTGCTACACCATTACCGTGGAGCTATCGCATATTTTTCATTGTTTTATGGCTTCTTTGCTCATTATAAAATTTTGTTTAAGTCAAAATTTGCCCTTTCTCTGAATAATCACTGATGCGGACGTCTCTTTCTCACATCAACGTGACCAAATCGATACCTAGAGTGAGCTGTCAATTAAAGTTAAGATGGATTAAACTTAATCGCTAAGGTAGTGAACTTAATTCAAATTAGGTCTAGTATGCTTCCCTCTATAAATTAAGTCTGATTAGGGAGTAAATCCCGACTTCTCTCGCTTGATCGTAGTCTCGTAGACTCATTACTCAAGGCCTCAGTCTTAGAAGTCATCTTGGTCTCAAAAGTCGTCTCAATCTTAGAAATCATCTTGGTCTCGGAAGTCATCTCAATCTTAAAAGTCATCTCGGTCTCAAAAGTCGTCTCAGTCTCAGAACCATATCAGTCTCAAAAGCCATCTCTGTCTCGGATATTGTCTTAGCTAGCCCCTGTGGCCTCGAGCAATAACTTCATCTTAACCTTGGTCACTGATATACTCATCCTTTAAAGAAGTTATATACATCATTCTTCTTAAATTCACTCTGTGTTAACGTCACTTTCTCTACCCTTAAAGTAGGTTTGCACCCTGCTTGCACTCACAATCCTGTAATATTCCTGGACACATGTCAATCAAGGAATGGCAAGACAGTTACAAGGTTGTCAAAGCTACTCACCTAAATATCTCCCTATTGACACATAACACCAGATGAATGGAAGGAAAACCAATGACTACCGGATCTGGTTCCCTCCCCAACCTCTGTAATTATGACATCACAGCTGACGTTGAGTTGCTCTTAAGAAAAGTCATATAAGCACTCGCAAAGAAAAGGAGAAGGGATCTTCAAAAACAGATTTAAGCTTCCTCCACCTTCTTTATGCTTATCATCTAAAGAAAACTTTAACTTGGGCATCGAAGTGGCTAAGGGACCCGTCCCATGGCCAATCTAACCTTCCATTTGAGTGTGTTTTAGTTTCCTTCGATTGCTTCATCGACGATCTCCTGAGCACACAGACCTCAGTAAGTTCTTTGACTAGTGGTTTGACCGTATGTGGTATTTTGGCCAAAAAAATTGGCGTCGTCTATGGTAGGAAAATGAAGCCTATGGGAGATGTGGACTAGTTGGAGCCGCGTTGGGAGAAGTCATATCTTGCCACTCATCGACTCGAAAATGAGTCTCACATTTAAATGATCCCCAAGAAAAGGAGATCAAGCAACCATGACACGCTGTATAGCTAAGGCCTTATTGTATTTGGTCCCGGATACTACTGTTTTATATTCTTTAACTCTTTTTGTAACTTGTTCTTTTATGTACTTAAGCTTGGTTTAATAAAATTGTAGCTAACATTTATTTATTTGTCCGGTTAAGGCTAAAAGAATTTATATATCTCCACAATAATATGAATCGTTTAATTATATTCCCAACATGTCCTTGCACAACAGATAGACTGTTATAAATAGTTTTAACGATCGACCCCGAAGTCTCAACCACAAACTCTCATAAATGGTCTCAATGCCTGACCCCTGAGGTTTTGGCCTTGGCCACATACTCTCATAAATAGTTTCAACATCCGACTCCCAAGGTCTTAGCCATAGATTCTCACAAATAGTCTCAACGCTTGACCTCGGCCCTGAGGTCTTAGCCATAGATTATCATAAATAGTCTCAACACTCGACCCCCCATGAAACTTATCGGTAGGGTTTCTGTATTATTGACTAGGAGTTCCACAACCTCCTTATGCCTTGTGCTTCACTACAAGATAGCTTGAGGTTATTAGCTCAAGTCATAATAGCAAATAAGGTCTTCGATAATTTTGTGTATTCTTAGTTTTAAATCATTCGATACATACACATTTAAAAAAAAAAAGGCTAATTTCAAAGACAAAAAATATCTACTAACAAGCAAAACAAATGACCGATACGATATCCAAAAACAAGTGGCACTTGGCCAAAAAATATACAAATCCAGAATCTCCTTCAGTCATTTTTCTCAAAATCAAGAAGTTTATCTCAAACTTGTTCCAACCTTAATACAGAGAGGTCTACTCCTCAGGTATCAATATTTTGTCAACACATTAACGAAGAGACCCTACAAATCCATGCCCTAGCATGTTGCTAGTCCTCTTGGAATCTTTCATAGAATTCAGGGGACATCAGAAAAGCTTCTCTCTGCTCAGCTTGTCTACTCTTTTCATTTGTTTAGTAGTCATTCAGCTCTTTCTAAGAAGCTTCCAATTGAGATCTCATGGTCTTCTCTTTCGTGATAGCAATTTTTTACTGTGATACTAGCTGAGCTTTAAGGGCTTCCAATTTCGAGATCATGATTCCATCTCATTTCTTTACGTCGGCCATTTCTAGTGACCATTTCTCCTTGGCCAAGGTCTCGGCTTGAAGATTGTTTTGAAGTTGTAATATTTTATTTTTAGCAACATCAGTCTTTGCCATGTTAATCACCAGGTCACATTGAGCTTGTGAATCGACAACATGCAAAGCAGCACAAGCATCAGCCAACACTTTCTCCAATTTTTCAGCTCTCTCAAAATAGTCTTTTGCCTTCTTGCTCCAATGTGAAATGGATATCTCAGTTGTGGTTTTCTCTACTATGGTCTTTGCCAAGTCTTCTTCTAGCTATCTTTTCTCTGTTGTGATTTTTGCCAAATCATCTTCCAGATATTTTTCCTCTACAGCCATCTTCTCCAGAACTTCCTGTGGTTATTCTCTCTGATGTTTTCTCATCAGGTGCGTTACCCAACTGGTTTCCCTCTATAGTCGGGATTTTCTTTGATATTGATGAAGTCTCCATTGAGGCTTGTCTCGGCTAGTCTATTTGATACTCCAGCTATAAGATTGTCTCCCCCCTCCGATAGTAGCCTTTAGAAAACTCATGTACATAATGGGCGAGACTTTCCACTTCTACATCAGTATATACAAATAAAAGTTAGTTTCACACATAATTTATAAGTTGTTTCTTCAAATGAAGGGATATACATTACCTTCTAAATCGTCCAAACCAAGTTTTTGCTCAGCTCCATGAAACCCATGTCTAGTATAACGCTTTTCGCATAATGGCGGAGTCTTATTGGAAGAGTAGGAGCAAGGAGAGAGTCCTATTGGAAGTGCAGATGATTCTACAATGGGAGGAAGGGAAGCCAAGCAAGAAGATGAGCCCGTTGTTTCTAAGGTCACGGGATTGATACCCAAAAAGGGCAAATCCTCCTTTTCCCTAGAAACCCTGCAGGGAGGGTCGACTCTCACTCTAGAAGTCTCCATTACTGAATCTTTAATTTTGTCTGAGGAGAACAACCTTTCACAGGGCGTGAAGCTAGAACAGGCTCCCTAGAAAGCCTGGTTAACATCCTTTTTCCTTGTGGTGCTGCTGACTTTGTTACTAATTATCGGGAGGTCATGGTATGAGGGTATAATTCCTTTAGGGTCTGGGCCCTAGTCCTCTCAACCGGTGACCCTCGAGGATGTTCATAGAGGTCCCAGCTTTAGGAGGCAACCTCTGACTCCTACTATGAATTAGCAACTATAGTTGGGTGTTTTGCTTCTTTTACGGTTGGACCACAAATTGCTCATCGACTTATGGCAGTTGTGTCAAGTCAGTAACGTGGCATGCTGTCTTGGCCATTACAAGATTCGGCATAGGGATGACCGCAGCTGCAACTCCAACATCACTTGTGAAAGAAGACTGGGGCGCGAGGGTTCCTTGGATCCATCCTCGTGGGTGCTCAGCTCCTCTATTGATGTCAATTCCTAGTTCAACTTGCTGCTTATAAAAGCTCGCAACATGATGTGCTCTATAGAGACAATAGAAAGTTAACCTCTACAACAAAGAAAATCGACCAATGGAGGCTTCTCATCCAAAGATTCGTTTAGCGACATGGCGTTGGGGCTTAGACCAGCCTAATGAAGTAGTACGTCATCCTCCACCAACAAACTAGCATTGAACTCCAAGTCCTTCAGGATATAAAGGGTCTCTAAGTATATAGGCTTTGACTTATATTCGCCCAATATGGATTGCTCTGCAAGATCATTGAGCCAAGGAGTAGGCTAGGTATATGGCTAAGGAGGTTTGAGGAAAAAGAAACTACCTTTCCATCCTTTGTGAGAGGAGGGAAATTCGCCTAAAAACTTACACTTTGTTAAGGCAGCAAAATAGAAGACCCTAGGTTTGGTTTGCTAGAGGTAAAAGAGGTAATGGAAGATAACAGGGTCAAGGGGAATATGATACGCCTTGAAGATGATGACGGTGCTGCAAATTAGGTGGTACAAATTGGGGACTAACTGAGTTAAAGACAACTAAAAGCAATGAGTCAGCTCTTGAATAAAAGAAGGAATTGAAAACCTAAGGCTGCTAGATAACTTGCTTCTATAAAAAGTTATGAATCTCGACGGTAGATCAGACCTATGTTATCGAGAGCCTAATCTCATGATCAAGGGGCATGTCATAGGTTTGTCGGAGCAATGAGACCATATTCTAGGGAAGGGCGGTTCCTTAGGACCAATACCAAGGGTTGTCCGTGGAAGCCATGAACTTGAGGATGCAAGGAAAGAATGTAGAGCAGATCAACAGGGAAAGGGAAAAGAATGACAAACTTACTGTTGGTGCAGGAAGCACCAGATGATCAAACCTGAGTTTTGATAATGGCAAAGGGTTTTAAGTTAAGTGTTATTATTGATCTAACAAGTTAAACTAAGTATGCAGAAAAGTCCTAAGTGATTTTAGGTAAAGTGAAAGTCCTAGTTAAAACTAGGCAAAAGGTGGAAAGTCCTAACTACGGTTAGGCAACGAAATCTTAATCTGGGGGACTGGGCAAAGTCTTAGCGGGTTAAGAACATTGAGCGAAATCCTAGAGTCAAGGATGCTAGGTGAAAGTCTTGGGGTCGCGGACACCAAGCGAAAGACTGGACATGTCGGGGATCGGACGTCCAGTGGGAAATCCTGATGTCTCAGACGCTGAACAAAAATCTAAATGGTCTGGAGGACCAGTTGACAAAAGCTAAATTTTCTTGAGAATAGTAGGTGAGGACACGTTCCTCGAAGAGAGAATAGTAGGTGTCGATCCGACATATAGTTTCAGTGAAATTCAAAATCAAGACCGAACAGTCCAAAGACTGTCAAAATACCTTATTTGCTTATTATTTTAACTCTATTTTGCAGAAAGACTAATATTTTGTAAGTTAAGATTTTTGCCTTCTTTAGTTAACCGAACGTCCAAATCAGTTGACTAAACCCCAGATATCATATCAGCTCATGATAAAGTTACAACCAAGGGATCGGTCGACAGAACGTTGGGTTCAGTCGACCAAACGGTGGATAAACAGCAGGTTAATCGGACTAGATAAGCTGGGGAGCATCGAAGGTTCAGTTGACTGAACAGCTAAATTGGTCAACCGAACGAAGACTTTTATCCTAAGCGATAGCATCTGGACGGGAAGTTGGGCCGATTTAGAAGGATCAGTCGACCGATCAAGGAGGATCATTTGATCGATTAATGTCGAGTCAAACAGTGATCCTGAGATTAGTAGACCGAAATCAGGTTCAACTTGGATATAAAAAGAGGGTTCGACCAACTGCTTCAGACACCAATTCAAACATCTTTCGCTCTTGTCCACTACTCCGAAAAGGTCCCTACGACACTTGAAAGGTGCTCTAACAACGACTACGCTTAAGACATGCTTTAAGTTGTTGGTATTGTTTACATTCTTGCATGTACTTAAATTGATATTGTATTTGTAATCTTTTCGATTGATTAGTGATTGTCCATCGAAAGCACTCAACGAGTACGAGTCTTGGAGTAGGAGTCATCACAGGTTCCAAACCAAGTAAAACTTGGTCGTGTTATTATTGTTTTTTCTATTCTATCTTTATTTCGTTGTGTTTTACTCTCTAAGCTGTAAACGAACATGAAAATACACTCACTAAGTAATTGAGGCAAAAAGAAGACAAAGGCAAAGGGTGCAAGGACCAAGACAAGCGAATAAGTGAAGAAGAATGATTTTTGATTAACCTAGCATATGAAGACGATAGCATAGTAGAGCTGTCATATCAGCTCATCTTATCAAAGAAAGACAAAAGTTACTCTCCACCGTTAGATTAGAAGCGAGGGGATCATTACTTAATTTCTCTTCATCAATAGGTTTGGAAATTAAGCGGAGCAGTTCCCAAGGTTGTTCAAAGGCTGCCCTACCATGCGGAGATCAAAAGTACATCAGGGCTTGCCCACAACCAGATCCAAGATGATGTCATCACATGTCACTACATTTCTTATGGTAACGTGATCTCAAATTTCATGTTTATTAAATGCAAGAATTTTCTCTTATCAAAAATCAACACTTGGATGTTCGTTATAGTCCTTCATAGCTGATTTGCCAGGGTTCCCACAGTGAATAATCCCAAGGAATAAAACACAACTCATCATAATCTAATCAGTTCGACTACGCTTCCTTCTACTAGACTTGAAGGGGAGGCTTATAATACGGATGTCTCTATCCAGCACTTATGTGACCTCCAGGTCAATACCTAGGCTGAGCAGTCAAAGTAAGATGATTTAGACTTAGTCATTAAGGCAATCAACTTAGCCCAAGTGAGGTCTAGCATGTTCCCCTCTAGAGATTAAGTCTGACCAAGGAGCAAATTTCGGCTTCTCTCGCTCGATCGTAGACTCCCTACTCAGGGTCTCGGTTTTAAAAGTCATTTTGGTCTTAAAAGTCATATTGGTCTCAAAAGTCGTCTCGGTTTCACAAGTCATCTTGATCTCAGAAGTCATCTCAATCTCAAAAGTCATCTCAATCTCAGAAGTCATCTCAGAAGCTATTGCAGAAGTCATCTCAGTCTCAGAAGTTGTCTTGATATCATAAGCCATCTCAATCTCGGATGTTGTTTTGGTCTGCCCCCGTGTCTTCGAGCGAGAACTTCGTCTTAGCCTTGGTGACTAATACACTCATACATCGTTTTCCTCATAGCCACTCTATGTTAACATCACTTTCTCTATCCTTAAAGTAGGCTTGCACCTTGCTTGCACTCGTAGGCGATAGCTGTAATATTCCTGGACATGTATCAATCAAGGAATGACGAGACGGTTAAGGTTGTTAAGACCGGTCCCCTAAATACCCCCTACACGTGGCACCAGATGAATGGAAGGAAAAGCAACGACTGTCGAATCTGGTCCCCTCCCCAGCTTCCATAATTATGACATCCCAACTAACGAGGAGATGCTCGCAAGAAAAGTCATATAATTACCCATGAAGAGGAGGAGAGGGGATCTCTAAAATAAGGTTTGAGCTTTCTCTAACTTCTTCTTGTTTACGTTTATCATCTAAAGAAAATCCCTAACTTGTGCGTTAGAGTGGCCACGAGACCCATCCCACAGCCAATCGTACCTTCCATTTGAGTGTATTCAAGTTCCCTTCATCTGCTTCACAGACAATCTCAGGAGTGTATGCATCTCACCAAATTCATTTATTGGTGGATTGACTATCCATGGTATTTTAGCCAAAACAATCACCTTTCTTTTATAGTCATCCTATCGTAATGATGCTCATTGTGACAATAATATTCTTCTATCACAATGGTCGCTGACCACCATTATTATTTTTCCATTTAGCAATGGTTCTACCATCTCCTCTCTTAGTAATGCTTCATTATTAATGAATATTAATGATCCTCATTATTGGCTATTCTTATTGATCTGGTTTCCTTCCAAAGTTTCACTCTCTTCCCCTAAATACCTACTTCTGATACGCAAATTATTTGACCCAGAGTCCATTTCTTGAGCATAAAACAAGTGCTATTTGGCTTCAGACCCACTTCCCAAGCAAAGAACTCTAAGGCCGAACATTATATGATTTTGAGCACGACACTAAGCACCTCTCGATTTTGAGTCCACATTCTTTAGTCCGAGTATCAATCGCCTTTATTTCTCTAGCCCGAAACTCAAGCATTAAGTCTAATAACATCAGATAACCTCTTGGGCCAAACCCATCCAAATCCAACTCGGCCCGGCACACACGCATCCCTTATGTGCTAGTCATTATTCCAAAGGCTAGTAGTCATCGATAATTTACCTCCTCCGTGTTGGCTCTGGGACGGATTGACAGATACTAGGAATAAACGTATTCGTCTTTTACCATTAGATTGTAAATTGAGTTTGATTGTCGAATCCGAATGGTCACCCATTCAAGAGATTCCTCTGTGCCAAAATTTGATCCGATTAAAATCAAAATGGTCGTGTACTAAATTGGTGCTTGTGAATCTAAATCCGATCATGACTCCACTTTCTTCCTTATAAATTTCTGCCCTCCGATCTTCTTGAGATCCACACCCAATCGAGCGATAGTTGATAGGATAAGTCCTTCGAAACCAATCAAAGTAAGTTATGAGAGATCTTCTGACATAAAAGGTAGTGAGGAGAGCATCCTCTTTCTAGGTGGGGGTAGTCTAGTAGCTAGGTGCAAGTCTGATGCAGAAATCACTCAGTGTCTCAAAATCAAGGTGGACAACTATAATTGTTCTCTATATTGCAAAAAATTGACTCCTTTGATTGACAATCGAAATATGTTCGGACGATTACAGAATGAAGTTCAATCGATCAAAATGAATTAGTTGTTGATTCAATTTGACACAGCTTTCAAGCGACTAAAATCATATTTGAGTGACCTTATGGTTCGGGTGATCAGAAGGTGTCCAAGCAACCAAAAGATGTCCAAGCTATCGAAAGTGATTCAGATGGGACAGTTAGAAGATGATGTTTGACCAAGCTTCCAAGAGACTTAGTCCAAACAACCCAAGAACTGTTGGGTTAGCCAAATCCAATCTGTTAGTGGATAGTCAAGAGCTAAGTCAGCAGAGTTCGAGCGACCAGAGTTGGTCCAACCGACAGAAAAGGTACCATCCATAAATTTCTATAAAGGAAGTCTAGAACCTGTGTTTAGAATAACAATTACTAGTCATCAGCGTCTGCATACTCACTGCGATGCTTTTGTCTCTTGAAGTCCTTGTTAGGTGGTTTTGTTTTTAATTTGGTATTATTTTCATTAGCTATTTTAATTGTGTTTTATTCTTGTATTTGATTATCATGCATATATCACAAATTTATCTCATAAAAAATTGTAAGAGATGAAGAATTTTTGGAAAGGAGAATACTAGAGGTGTTACTTGGGACGGATCCACTAGAGATGAATACATTATGGATTAATCATGGAGGGAAGTTGAACCACCTTAAGTCAACTTGTCTTCTAAACTCGAATCAAATTCAAAAGCTATTGAAAGAAAATCAAGCTAAGATTTAATAATTATTTTAATGATTTGATTCATCTTAGGTTCCATTTAATTTTGTTCAGCACTCTTATCAAATTAACTTGAATTTAACTTGGCTTGACTTTTTACAACAAGATTATTTTCAATGATTCAAATTGTTAGATAAAGTGAAAGCTGGGCATCCTTGTTATGTAACTCCTAATCAAAAAATATTTTTAATATATTTTATTTGCTTACATCTAATTATAGAAGCCGAAGAAGTAAAAAAAAAAAATATTAATTAAAAAAATACTATCCCTTGTATCATGCCAGCAAACTTCCTCTCTTTTGATGATCTAATAAAGTACTGTTGAGTAAATTTACTAGTATTAAAATTAACTAATAACTTATTTTATATTCAAATTATTATTAAAAATTGAGATTATTATTTTTTTTTCAATTTTCAACATTTTATTTTATTACAAAGGTCACATTATCGAACTCATTTTCAAAAAAATGTACATGTTTCAAGAACAATAAAAAGAAAATCTAGATGAAAATGATAGGAACAAAACATGTGAAAATGAGGAATTAGGTAGTCAAAGTCAAATAATCAACTAAATATGGTCATTCTTCCTTTTAGTCTTTGACACGAAAGAAGCTTCCATTTTGTGAAACATTCATTAATTCTTTCAATAAAATTATAAGTAGTCAACATTCTCGATCTTTAATTGAACACAATTAATTTTACGCCTATATATATTCTTTTACAATTTTTTTTTAAAAAAATTTCATCAATGCAATTATTTAGAAATAATCTACTCCTATCAATTTTGTTACATGAAAAAAATAAACCTAAAATAGGAGGAAAAAAATGCAATGAGTGGAATGATACATTTTTATTTTATTTTATTCTTAGATATATATTTTTAGATATTAAGTAAATGATTTTCTCCCTCATTCACTAATAGATAAATCTAAAATACAACTTATATATACTCAAAAATTGATATTCGAACTTTGATTCTCTTAATTGTTACTCTGAGTACTTTTTTACTTTACTACATTTGTGGGGCTATTTTATTCGTATATTTGATTGTATTAATTGAATGATATATTGGTTTTGTTTTTATCTATTTAGATTAGCTTGTTTTACCATGCTTAATTAGATCGCCAAACTCTTCAATCCAATTCATCTAATCTACTCGTCTCATGCATCTAGCTTAAAAATTCATTTGATCGTCATGATAAACCTTGCTTAGTGCACTTGAGCTTGCTAGCTCAACTCATCTAGTTAAGTTATACGACGCTTGATCAATCTAGCTTGTTGAATTAGTTTGACCAATTCTAATAATCGAGCTCATCCAATTTGATTGATCTAGCCCATTGCCTCTACTCTATAAGTCTATTTGGTTTCATTAAATTGGTTTCCATGCTAGTCTTAGTCGTTAATTAATTCCACCCCTGTCAACCTTTCTTAATCTCTTAATTTGCTAGTTCACATTATGGGGTTATTGTATCGCAGTAGGATATCCAGATTGTTATCTAGATACTCATAGTTCAATCTCCAACTATGATATATTTGTAGAAAATTTTTCCTTCAAATGGGGGGCACAACCAAACGACATTGGGCTTCTAGGTTGGTCGTCGCTTGCGCTTCCTGATTTACCCTAGTGGATAGTAAAAAAATTTTGTTGGGCCGAATTGATCATCCAAGAATAGTCAATAAGACTAATTAGGATTATCAATTTTATTTTATTTTTCATTTACTAATTGATATAGTAATTGACAAACAAGTTTAGCAATGATGAAATCTAATTACTTTTCTCGGCCTTAATTTTCAACAAAATTTGGATTTGAAGCTTCTAAAATTCAACATTCATAAAACAAATTCAACCATTTTTTTAAATATAATTTAATGGAGGAAAATTATGGTGTTTGTCTTGTTAATAACTCCTTTACAAGAAATAATGCATAAATAATGTTCATTTTATTGAATTTCAATGTCACTCTTACTTATAAAACACTCACTAAAGTTGATTGCCCTTAGTAACAAACCTAAGAAGCAATTAAAACCCTACCAATAGGGGTGCAAATGAATCGAGCCTATTTACAAGCAACCAGCTCAGAAAATATTTGATTGTACTTGAAATTATCAAATTTGAACTAAATTCAAACATGTTCCATAATTTTTTCGAGTTAAATTCGAATCTATAATATTTTGTTTGATTATTTACGAGCAGCTCACTAGTCGAACTCAAACTTAACTCTAATTTTTTTACACATTTTTAATTTAAATAGGCTTAAATTAAGATCTAAATAACTAAAACCAAATTCGAATTTAAATGATTTCAAATTATAATTCCATTCAAGATACTTGAATTAAAATTTGAACAATTCAAATCAAACTCGAGCTCAAATTTTATTTTAAACAAAAATTAGTTGTATTTACATACTTTGAATCTAATTCAAATATCACATGTATTTTACAAACTCAAACTCAAATCTTAATATTCTCATATTATTCGACTTATTCAATTCATTTACAAGCAAATATGATCCAATTTTTATCCAAATTAGTTGGCAAAATGGATTCAATATTTCAAAACATCTTATGATATTAGAACATCCGCAATGAGAGTCTAAGTAGCTCAAGTGAAAGATCTCCCTCATTTTTGGCAAGAAGCGACTCCCTAAACTGGGAGTTGTCCCTTACCTTTTTGCTATTTTTTTTAAGTTTAGTTTTTTTTTAAAAATAATAATAATTATATATCAAAAAATAATAATTAGTAAGAAAACGTGGGAACCTAAAGAAGTTGATGAAAGTTTTTTTAGTGGCATTGAGAGCTCCCACGACCATTACTAATATCGTTAAGTCATATGACAAAATGATAATTATTTTTTTTAAACCTATTCTCGAAGTTATTTTAACAATCTTAAAAATATAAGGAGTATTCTAGAAAAGGACAACAAATACATGGGGCGACAGATTTGAATAGAAGAAGGGCACGTTGAAAGAGATGGATT
The DNA here is from genome assembly GCA_037833815.1 of Zingiber zerumbet. Classification (NCBI taxonomy): domain Eukaryota; kingdom Viridiplantae; phylum Streptophyta; class Magnoliopsida; order Zingiberales; family Zingiberaceae; genus Zingiber; species Zingiber zerumbet. The sequence goes on along the minus strand of JBBMJZ010413106.1, from coordinate 8,622,800 downwards.
AAATGCGAAGGAGCGAAAGAAAAAAGGCAGTTTTTTTTTTCCTTTTCCAATTTGAGCACGTCTTCTCTTTTGTTTATCTACTGCCGGTGCCCGAGTCCACACGGAGATTGTGATTTCACAAGAGCCGCTTCTTCCTCGTCTAGAGTAAGAGAGAAGCCGCCGGCCTTCTTCTTTCCCTCCTCCTTCCTCCTCTATTCTTTTGCTGCAATTTTGCTCGTCGTCGTCAATCTCTTGCTTTTACTTTCGACTTTCCTGGAGCTCGGCGGTCGACCTCATGGCCGGGCGTTACGAGAGAAACCCCTTCGATGAGGAAGAGGAGGTCAATCCCTTTGCGGTGAGTCGAATTTGCCTTTCCCATATACATTATTTTGCTTCGAGTTTCTTGCTCTTGCTGTGTGTCTGATTATTCTCGATGAATTGATCCATCGAAGATCTACCCTTGATATCTTCCCTTATCGGTTCCTCGTTGTTGGATTATGTTTTTTTTCCCCGAACCGTGGGATTGCTTGTGGTCGAAGTCAGGTCTCGTGCAATGTTAGGACCGCCTTTACTTTATCGGGATTATATAATATGTCTAGAAATGAGGATTTTGATTGATTTGAGATGTTTTTTCCCTGATCGTCTAACTCAATTCGCGTTGAATACTGAATAGGAGATGCGCTATAGTTGCATTATTCCTTGATTTATCAAATATTTATGTAATTGCATCATCTTCCAACTTGAACAAGAATTCTCTACGCATGGTATCAACCGAGTAGAAAGATAATATCGAGATGATTGAAAACAAGTAATAGAGAATAATTCACAAGGAATATTCACAGCTTTGGTGGATAGCTCTGTTAACAAATATCGTTCTCCTTGAGCTCCACTATCAAACTGGAGTTATGTTGTAATGATCACTTGTCATCTTTCTAGAACTTTAGCTACTAAAGCTTTTTTTAATGACTGTTGGTTAATTTTTATGGTGCAAGTGTTCATCTTACTTTCTTTATCACTTAATTGTGGTATATTCTGTTTGCGGATTTGATTTACTATTGTTTATAAAAAAAATGCACATGTTGTGTCCTTATTTTTCAGCAGGATGCTGGAATTAGGGGGAGGTCAAGGGATTCAAATTATGGTGGAGGTCAATCCTACATGACGGTGAGTTAATTTACTTTTCTTTTGTGTGATAGCGTTCTTGGTTGCATGTTTGATTGAGAGGTATGCCATATTCTTCTTCTGAAAGTTCTTTATCCAAAACAATTTTAATAATTATTTTCTTTGGTGTTGTTTGGGTTCATGAATATCCACACTAATTGTACTAATTGTGCAGAATCCCACTGCTCCTCCAATAAGTTCCAGGCTTTCACCACTTCCTCCAGAACCTGCTGATTTCTACAATGACTTTGGAACTACAGTTGACATTCCTCTTGATACATCAAGTGTATGTTTGAATTTCTCTCCATGAAATTTAACATATAAATCAGTGAATCAAGTCCATTTAACCAGGACAAGTTGGTAGTATTTCTGATGGCTCTACAGCTATCTTGTGCTCCTCAATTTGATATCTAAAAGTGTCATGGGAAGTCATTTTGACATTGGTGCATAGAGTTGCATATACTTTGGTTCTAAAGATTACATCTTGATGTCATAGTATGTGTTGGCCTGATGTATATATACAAGTTCTGTTTGTGTATGCTTTAATTATATTCTCATTACTGTCTTCTTGTGTAGGACCTGAAGAATAAAGAGAAGGAACTTCGAGCCAAGGAGGCAGAACTAAATAAGAGGGAAAAGGTATGTCGATCATCTAAATTCTGACATGTGAACTTGTGCAAACAGTCTAAAAAATCCAACTGATCATGTATCTTTTTGCATCTTATTGACAATTTTGGCTTTTTTCAATGGACTATTAGTCCATAATTGTTCACGGATAGCTAGAAAGAGGATCCATAGTCTTGAAATTTCCATTTTCATTCCAGAACTATCTTCTTGCTGCATCTTTATACTCATGATAAACTACTTTCTGTCTGGTAGGAACTTAAACGTAGAGAAGAGGCAGCTGCCCGAGGTAATTTTTTTTAGTTATTATCTATGGACTCTGATTTTACTACATTGTCATTTATCAGATAACGAGAAATCTCATTATAGATGATTAATTCTAGTCCTTTTCTTCTTTTGTAGCCGGTATTGTGATAGAGGAGAAAAATTGGCCATCCTTTTTTCCAATTATCCATCATGATATTGCTAGTGAGATTCCCATCCACGTACAGCGATTGCAGTATGTTGCATTTGCTTCATTACTAGGTATGTATTGACTTGTTCCACTTCAAGCTATTTTATGACTGAGCTATGTTCTGGAGCATTCTGCTTCCAAACTTCGGCATTTATTGATTTAACTATGAAAATAAAGTAATATCATATCCTTCTGTTTGCTTGCTTTTTTTTGTTTTGTTTTAAACTTTCCCAATAGAAACCAAAACCAACTTTTCATGTGCCTGTGAACTTGAACAGGTGTTTAAGTAGTGAAATCTTGCATTTAAAATTTTCAGGGATAGTTGCATGCCTCTTTTGGAATTTTGTAGCAGTTACTGCAGCTTGGATTGCAGGGGAAGGTGCTAATGTTATTTGGCAATGCCCTATGTTTCTCAATGTTAAAATTTATTTATTATATTATGATGATGCTGATTTTTCTTGCTTTGTATATAGGCGTAAAGCTCTGGTTCCTCGCTGTCATCTACTTTATTTCAGGTGTTCCTGGAGCTTATTTCTTATGGTATAGGCCACTTTATCGTGCCATGAGGTATTATTTGTCTGGTATCTTTCTTTTTAAATCTTGTAAATTGAACTTCATTTAATTGAAACTTCAATCATACTTCTGCATATCAAATGAATAAAAATGTCGAATGTCATACTCATGTATCACTGACTGCTGGCAGAATTGTAGAATGTAAACTATACATGAATCTGGCTCAAGCTGTTTTATGCCTCTGCCCATTCAATTCAGGCATGACACACTGGTGGTTGCAAATGTGAATTGGAAATGTGCAAATTCAAACTCAAATTTATAACATGGTCTTAAACTACACACCCAATAGCAATGTAAGGCAACCACAACTGTCATTCCAAGGCTTGCAGGCTGATGTAAGCATAAAAACCACATTCCATTATAAAAGATAGGATGGAAACTAAAAATCAAAACAAATTTTTTTATCAACTGTAATTATATGTTAAAGTTTAGTAATACTTTGTAGAATATATATTATTTTATGTAAAATATATTTTAGCAATAATAGATGGGACTATCACTGTTAAGATGATCAAAAATATCTTTGAATTTAATTAGCACAAAGTCATAATCTTTCACAAAAAATATTGAATTTGTAAATCAAGAAAATTTTGTTATTTTTTCTAGTTTCAGTAATGTGACATCAACATCATCAAGGTCTCCTTTAACTAAATGTCAACAAAAAATTTAAAATAGTGTAGTATTCTTTTTCTTGTTTTTATGAATTATTAAATAAATTATATGATAAATTACTAATAACTGCTTTTTGATTATTTAAAGTAATCAATTTATCATTTGTTTAAAATACTATTATAATAGACTTAAAATATAGTTATTTAAAGAACTGTTGTAAATAACAATTGCATTTGCATGCAGCCAAACAACATAGTTATCTGTAATATTTCTATCTAAACCTAATTTTTGTCTATAGGATTACCATGTAAGCATTCAAATCCCCCTTATTTTGTATATATTTGCAACATAGGAATACCAGTTTATGCCTTGTTATTGACTCATGAGCTCAGACTTTGAAATGTATGTTGTAGGACTGAAAGTGCGTTAAGGTTCGGATGGTTTTTCTTGTTTTACCTGGTAGGATTTTTCTATTTTTAACTCTGTCCACAAAGATTTCAATGATGTTTTATCACAAATATCTTTTGAGGCATCTACTGTATTAAATCTTCTGCAGCTTCATATAGCTTTTGTGGTCTACGCAGCAGTGGCTCCTCCAATTATCTTTAAAGGAAAATCTTTGGCGTAAGTTCTATTTTCGTGCCTTCAACATTCTCTTGTATGCATTTTTGTCATCTGTACGTAGTTGGCAACCTCACAAGGCTGTTTTATATTATTACTTTAGAGGCTAGAACTCATCCCTTCTAATTATGTTGGTAATTCTAATGTTATAAGCTTTATGTTAGTTTGTATGCATCAAACTACTGATAGCATAAACAAATATTACCTCAGTTGCATTGGCCATTAGGGCTGACATAATATAACAACATTAGGCTCAGGTAGAGCCCATATGGTTGCCCCATTCTACCTCTTATCCATAAAAATGGGTATTTACAACAGCTTGGCCCATTGAAAGTCACCATAAATAAAATCAATCACATTTTGATCCTATACTTCATTCTCAGAAGCTATTGCTGGATAATTAATGAAGCATACTTTCTATTGTCCATAATTTACCCAGCTCGTTTTAATATTGAACCCACTTCAAAGCAATTTTATTTGAATCTTGTATACTTTGTTGCCAACCTTTAGCTGAAACCTCAACTATTTCAACATTAGATCAGATAGGAAAAAATGGTTTGGTGATGGTCCGTTATAATCTAAAGTCTAGATTTTATCACTTGTCTGGTTCTTCTAACAGAACCATTCTTAAACAAAATTATAGGTATGAAAGAAAGTGTTCTCAAATCACCTAATAATGTTAATTTTATATTTTGAGGCTTCATGAAAGAATTGAGTTGGTTGGATTATTCCTTATATTTTGGTGCTGAATGCTATATATGAATCATTATCTTACAACAAGTTGACAAATGGTATAGAAGTGAATTAGGAAGAGATGGCAGGAACAAATGGAAAGCTTATGTAGAAAAAAAGTTGTATCAGTTATTCTGGTATATCATTTGCTAAAGCTGACATTTCTCTTTTATCAATTTGTTGCAGAGGAATCCTCGCCGCGGTGGATATTATTGGCGATCATGTGATAGCTGGGGTCAGTTCTTCACTATTCTGTATATAAATGCATTTTTTTTTTTTACCTAAACCTCCTCTATTAAGGCTAGTGTTTTTGAGTCAATAGACATGGTAAACTTTGATACTATTTGTTAGACCACTTTGAACAACATTGTCCTGTGCCACAACTAGTTTTTGCAGTCTTGTTAGACCATAGAATGAACTAGATCCTAACGATGATTAATTATTAGTAGCCAAGAAGCTGGACATAGATTGGCAGACAACCTTTTCTTGTGGCAAGTGTTTTCTTGTTAAAAAGTACAGCAGTTGCAAGATGTTGCGTCTTTCATATTGAAAAAGGATATAAACCTGGTTGTGAAACTAATCAGTGGTTCACATCTTTGGGACTTGTGTATTGAGTTCGTCCTTCTTTATTTTATTTTATCCTGGCTATCCTTTTTGTGGTTATGGGACAAACAAAAAGCAGAAGCTACAAGAAAATTTCATCACGATGAGAACCAATTCACTGTATTTCAAATAAGACCTTTTCTTCTTCTTTCATAGTTTTACTTTTATCTAACTAAATGTTCTCTTCCTTTTTCTTGTAGATCTTCTATTTTATTGGATTTGGAATGTTCTGCCTAGAATCAGTAGTTAGCATTTGGGTCCTTCAGGTTAGCTTCCTCACCCTGCACGGTTTGATGAATTCGCAAATACCAGAATAAATAACACCTACGAAATGATTCTCTCTCAGGAAAAGACTTCTATTTTCATCTTAACTTTCTGATGCATTTTTCTGGGGTAATTCTTGCAGCAAGTGTACATGTATTTTCGAGGGAGTGGAAAGGCTGCAGAGATGAAACGGGAGGCTGCACGCAGTGCTATGAGAGCTGCAATATGAATAGAGGACTTTAGGTCATTGTTTCACGGGGTAGCATGAGTTTTATGAGAATGGCATTGATCAGAAAGATAGCACCACTGCGCTTCATATATGTTTGATGTTTCCTCCTCGAAGGGCATGTATGATTTTTTTCGAATGAGGCATCTTGGCTGAAGTTTGGCTGAAGTTTATCGTTTATAGGAGATTGTATGCCTTGTATAGTCTTAAAAATATTTTGCTTTTTGGTTGTATTTGTGAGCTACACACTCTTACTCTCATGTATGCATATCTGTTATAGCAAATATATAGATTTGTATTTCACTTATGTTATCAAATCTCTAACGGAACTCTAAAAAATATACAAAAATTAAATAGAATGGAAAAAAAAGAAAGATTCGACATCATTTAACTTCGAACCCAACATATGATATTGAGTTGGGTTGGAGCTTTATCTAAAGTTGAACATCCCTATTTTGATTAAAGTATCAGTTTGTCTCGTCTAGAACAAGGATAAGTGCACTATCTGTATGTGTGTTGTCGTGTGGAACAATGGAGAAACAATGGTCCAAGTTGAAACACTATGAAAACCGATGAAAGTTCTATAAGGGCCGTTGGTTTCTTAAACCTCCCAAAGAGGGACTTAATTCTACCTTCCCCAAAATACCTTATTGAGCCTATTAGCACAATTAGTCAATCATGATTTTGATACGAGTAAAGAGTTTAAATTAGAGTTTCTTATGTATCTGATATGTTCATGCAAGGTTTGGTGGTTATATGCATAGAGAAAACTTGGCTGGGCAAGGTCAACAATTACTCGATAGCTCAAAGTCTGAAGGAAATTGGAGAAGAATGGTGTGAGACATCCGATGGACTAAAGAGGGAGGAGTACTATTGGAATGCAACGGACTCGGGGAACACTAAATACGTAGGTGAAGCAAATCACTAGGTAGGAGAGATTTTCACAAGTTAACCACTGGCTGATATAGTTGATTCATGTAACTAATGGTGTTATTATTAATATGTCTGAGTTAATTTACACTAGGTATAAAATATCCTTTTAGTTATCTCAACCCTTTTTTGTATGAGCTGTTGTTATTGGGCGAAGTCCTCCTGATTTACTTCCCTTCTAGACAATAGGAGGTCATCCTGGAAAGACCGTCAGGATGACGATTTAACCTTCTAGTGCCAACTAAAGCCGGGAAGAGGGTGTAATAAGTCAACCCAAGAACTTTAAGTGGATCACTGAGGTTAAGGAGTTATATCTTGCGATTTTTAGACAAACCATTGTGATTGGAAGGAGACTTTTGCAAGTTGACCCTGAGTCTGTAGGCCAACTACTGAGACTAGAGGGGCATGCTTGATCCCTTGACCCACCCCTTAGGCGAACAATTAAGACCAGGGAGAGGTTGCAATAAGTTGACCACAAGAACCTTTAGGAGAACTACTGAAGTTCAGGAAAAACTTTCACAATTCAACCTTCGAGTCTTTAGGCCAATCCCTGAGACTAATGGAGATAGTTCAATTCCACAACCTGCGAACCACTAAAACCAGGGAGAGACTTTCACAAGTCAACAGAGTATTTAGGTGAACCATTAAATTAGGGTGAATTACATTTTACCCCCTGAGATTTAGTTAAAGTACAAAACAACCCTCGTGGTTTTAAAAATAATAAAAAAAACCCCTGAGGTTTGGCTAAAATAACAAAAAAAAGCCTTTGACTGGTCGACGATAGTAGTCAACCGACAAAGATAAGAAAAAGACATATATAGGCCTGTGTTTCAGCGGGAAAAAAATAAAAAATTATTTGAAGCAGCTAAAAATTAATTAAAGTAAAAAAATTACCGCAGCTTGAGAGAGTCATTCCACTGATCGATTACTTTTTATAGTGAAAGAAACAAAACGTGGGAAAGAGGAGTCTGGTTGGGAGCATAAGACGAGGAGAACGACTGGTTGTGGTTTAGAGCATAAGATAAGGAGAACAGATTTTTGCAATAGATACATTTCGGTAAGGAATTTGTAATCAAATATATTATGACTATATGGCTTTAGGGTTGACACAATCGATAAGTGGAATGACTCTCTCAAGCTGTAGTAATTTTTTACTTTAGTTAATTTTCAGCTGCTTCATGTAATTTTTTACTTTTTTTCCCTGCTGAAACACAGGGGTATATATGTCTTTTTCTTATCTTTGTCGGTTGACTACTATCGCTAAACAATCAAGGGGCTTTTTTGTTACTTTAGCCAAACCTTAGGAACTTTTTTGTTACTTTTGAAACCATGAGGGTCGTTTCGTATTTTAACCAAACCTTAGGGGGTAAAATGTAATTCGTCTTTTAAAAAAAAAAAAAAAGAATAACACTTAATCACGTTCAAAAGTGGAATAATAAATCGCAAATCGATTTTCTTATAATTATGAAGAATGATAGAAAGATTTACAAAGATTGTAAGATCATCCATAGAGAAAGGTTAACTACCTAACATAGGTTATTAGTGTTGGATATACACCTCAAGCATAATATTAATAGAAAGAAAATATATACGACTCCTAGAATTAAGTGGTGGAAGTTAAAGGATGAAAAGTAAAATATATTTAAGAAGAAGATAGAAGTATAAGTATTAGGCGAAATATATGGTGACTCTAATACGACATGAAATAAGATGATATCAAAATTGAAAATATTAACTAAGAGTTTACTTAGTGAGTTAAAGGAACATGTATCACTAAGTAAGGAATCTTGGTGGTGGAATGAGAAAGTATAATAAAAAGTGAAGGAAAAAATGAATAGTTTATAAACAATTATATATTTATAAGAACGAGGAAAACTTAAATAAAATATATAATAGTCAAGAAAGAGGCTAACAAAATAGTGAATGAAGCAAAAAATAAAACTTTTGAACAATTAAATAAAAAATTAGATACAAAAGAAGGGAGACATTTATAAAATAGTTAAAGTAAAAAGAAGAAAGACAAAAGATCTTATTCAAATAAAATGTATTAAAGATTGATGTAATACAATACTAGTAAACGATGAAAAATTAAAAGAGCGGTGGAAGATGTATTTTTATTAATTTTTTAATGAAGATTTAAGTGGTAAACTTAACTTAGGTAATTTAAGTATGTCAAATGAGTATAAAAATTTAAATTTTTATCATATAATGGAAAGTCGTTAAACCATATGATATTCCGATATAGGTATGGAAGTGTCTAAGAAACAAAGTATTGAATGACTTACAAAATTATTTAACATGATATTAAAAATTAAAAAAATTATTTGATCAATGAATGATAAGTAATTCAATTCTCTTATATAAGAATAAGGAATATGTATAAAATTGTACAAATTATAAGGGTATTAAATAATGTAGATATGTCTTAGGGACATGAGAGGAATTAGGAAAGGATAGAGGGGCATTTTGGAAAATTCACTGATTACTGAGTCCAGGTGTTTTAGAAGTTGGTTTGAGTTGATTTGGAATTGTTTGGGGGTCTTTTCTAGGTTTGATTTAGAAACTAGGTCAAGAGAAAGAATACTTTATTCTTCTTATCCTAATATTAATTCGTTTAGCCTCACATGTGAATGATCTCATAGTTTAACTGTTTCCCCGGTTATCTTTGGGATTTTCAAGTTGATTGTCTTCCATACTTAGCTTGCATAGGATTTATCTGATCAAAATTCTACTTATTTAGTTAGTGTTCACATCAAGGTTACTTAGACAAGGACTGCGAAAGTTTTATGAGATTAAATTTTTTGAAAAGAAAAATAAGGTAGAGCCTTCTATGACCTAGTAGAAGGATTTAGTTCTTCATAAGGAAAGTTTTTATTGGCATATCCAGAAAACCTAGACAATTACAAATCTTACTTAGAAAGAAAATTAGACAATAAAGTAGATACTTATCGGCTTCCATAGGAAATTATTGAAAGGAAGCCAATAGGGCGACACATGCCATCGCTCCTCTTCCCCCCTTCCTTCGGCCAAACGCTGAGGCAGCAGTCGGAGTCATACATGCCAAGGAGCATCACGTCATTATCTCCCTCAAGTTAGCTATGTCCAACTTAGTTGTCACCGCCCCCTCTCACGCTCATGGACGGGTCGACGTCAACACCTCCTCTATCTACCCATAGCGTACACTGCCTCGTGCTGGGGGACGCCGTCGCCGCCGCCACTAGACCGGCGATGCCACCCGTCTCACGCACATCGTCCTGAGGGGGGAAGATCACCGCCTCCTCGATTGCCCACCGGCTGCTTTTGACGCCTACCACCACTCCCCTCCTTCTTCTCCATGCGGAAGCCACAATCATCTTCCTCTAGCCGCCTTCTCAGTTTGTCGGCTCACGCATGCCACCACGTGCAGGCAGCCCCTCTCCTCCTTTTGTCGACAACTCCTCTTACCGGCAGCCCCCATGTGCCAGGAACCCACGTATAGATAGTCCACGAGCTAACTCCGCCCCTGTTCTAGCTTTGTGTTGATCCAGCCTCCGAGACGATACTGTGTTCTGACCTTCGAGCCGATAGTGTGTTTTGGCCTGTGTGTCGTTGTTATACCTCAGCATGTGAGCCATTACTGTATTCGGACTCGTGAATCGCTGCTATATTCCGACCTACAAGATACTACTGTATTTCAACTACATGTCGCCCTTTGGATTCATGCTGCGTCCATCTCTGGGCCATCAGATCCAGCTCCTAATCCAGCTCACATTTACCTACTCTCCTGGGTCACAACGACTCGATCAACGTCACAGCCAGCTCACCGATCTACTAGAGGGCACCCCCTGGGCCAGGGTACTTCACCGTACTCACTCTCCGTTCATTTCATTATTTAGCTATTATCCTGGTCCTTATATATTTGTGGGATTTGTCACGAGCATCGGGGTTGTAGGGACCGAGGAAACCTGGGCCCTGTATACAAGTAGTGTTGGCCAAACACCTTCTGACGACTTGGTCAACATAGATGACAGCTCATCATACCCTCCCCTCGGGGGCATAGTGACTTGGTCAACATTCCAGCCACATCATTTGGTTGTTCCGTCTTCTCAGCTTTTAGACGGGGTCATTAAACTAATGAGTCATACCATGAAAGTTTGGGAAAAAATAATAGAAAAGAGATTAAGGAAGGAGACCACGGTGACTAAAAATCAATTTGAGTTCAAGTATGGAAGGTCAACAATAAAAGTTATATATCTTCTTAGACAACTAATTGGAAAATATTGGGAGCAAAAATAATATTTATACATGGCATTCATTGACTTAGAAAAAGTTTATGATATAATGCTAAGAGAAATTATATGGAAAAATTAGAAAAAGAGGTGATAGTGTAACTAATTAAGGATATGTACGAGGATATGATGACTAGAGTAGATATTTCAGGCGGAGTAACTGAAATATTTCCAATAAAAATAGAGTTATATCAAGGATCAACTCTAAGTCTCTATCTTTTTACACTAATTATGGACAAATTCATTGAACGCATTCAAGATACAATATTGTGGTACATATTATTTGCAGATGATATTATTTTAGTAGATGAGGCGCGTGAAGGAGTAAATGTTAAACTAGAATCTTAGCAGAAAACACTAGAAATGAAAGGTTTTAAGCTTAGTAGAATAAAGACATACTATATGAAATTTAAGTTTAGCAATATTAGATGTAATCAGATAATTATTAAGATAGGAGATGACGAGTTACCCATAACCTAGAATTTTAAATATTTAGGATCATTTTTACAAAATGATAGAGGAATTGAGAGAGATATCTTACATAGAATACAAGCAGGATAGTTAAAATGGAAAAGAGCGTCGGATGTTTTATGTGATTGTAAAGTACTTCTAAAACTTAAAGGAGTTAAACTTGTTATGTTATATGGAGCTGAATGTTGGGTATGACTCAAGCACATGAGCAGAAGATGAGAGTTGTAGAGATGGGGATATTAAGATGGATGTGTGAACATACGAGGATAGACAGAATAAAAATGAGAGCATTAGAAAAAAAGTCGGAATTGTATTTATTGAGAGAAACTCCAAAAGATGCATTTAAAATGGTACGAGCATGTTCTTAAATGACCAATAAATGCTTCAGTTAGACGATGTGAAACTATAACAAACACACATATCAAATGAGGTAGAGGAGAATTAAAAAAGATTTGGTTAGTAATAATAAAATAAGATAAAATTTATTTAACTATAAACGATGATATAGTAGGAGATAAAACTCAAAGACATAAAATGATCCATATAGTCGATCTCATCTAGTGAGCTAAGGTTTGATTGTCATTGTTATTATTGTTCTGTATGACTAATGATGATAGATGTCTTGAGGATGATTCAAATTTGGATTGTTGGGAAAATGATTCCAGTAGTCTACGTGACATGCTAAACTTCAGAGGGCTAACTGGAACTAATTCATAATAAACTAAATGTTTTGGAAGTTGTGGTGGTCTGCCACGAGGAGTTGAACCAGAATACTTTAAAATTAGGCATGCCATTGCAATATTGCACCTTGATATGACGAAAACGGCATGGAGCCACGTGACAGGTACCATAATTGATCAAAGCAGAGCCAAATCAATTTACTCAGCACCGAGTCCGTAGATCTAGGGGGGTCGTATACTTGAGGTCGGACACGAACGGAACTGATAGATGACACGGTCTAAGAGACAGATGAGTGGTCTAAGAGACAGATGAGTGGGAGAAGTGGTCTGGACCTATTTATTATAGTAAAATATGATTATACTTATTTTAAATATCTTTTACAATTGATCCTTAATTATTTCAAGAGAATTAAATTACAAGTCAATTCATACTCACCATCAAATGGAAAGGTCAGAAGTCAGAACCCACTAAGATGACGTGTGAAACTATAGGGACACAGGAAAGACCTCTCCCACTCTCTTAGGCAGCCCAATCCCTCGTAGAATCAGCCCCATCCCTCCCTCGATCTCAACCGGATCACATCTCATGGCCTTAACTCTGACTTCACCATTCAAGACAACTAAGTGGCATCCATTCTGATTGTTGCTTCACAGCAGAATGTTTGGCTATGATTTCAAGGTTATGCCCTGTGAGTGCATTAAACTAAGCCACATAATCAAGCCTAAAATTCTTCCAACCCATCACTTTCCAAATACAAACTGCAACAACAGTTGAGAGGAGGAAGAGATCTATGAAGACTGCAGACTGCAGTACCTCTCCATGTGCATTGCCACATGCTCTGCATGATTCCAGAGGTCTGTTTATCTGTGTCTACCTCAAGAGCACTCATTTTGAGGGAGAGGAGGGGGAAATGGAGAAGGAAGGTTGCTCATTGATCCATGAGCTGCTGCCATCTGTTTTTCTTTCATTTTTTTTTAAATATATATTTCTTGAATTCTGAAGAACTGCATGCACATGCTCTTGTTCTTGTTCTTTCTGGCTCCACACTGAATAGGAATAGAAGCGCTGCTGGTGCAAGAGAGAGCACAAAACAAGATGTGTAGGAAAACGAAAACAAAAACAAAAAGTCACAGTGATAGCCATTGTATGTATCTGAAGGCACAGGGCTACTGAGAATGACCTTGCATTGTAACTCCCAAGTAACATTGTAATCAAGTCAAGTCATGCTAATTTTATGTTATTTAAGCTTTGATGGTATCCTTTTTCTTCCGCT
>JBBMJZ010413106.1:8599136-8609228 GCA_037833815.1 Zingiber zerumbet | reverse complement strand
CAAGTAACATTGTAATCAAGTCAAGTCATGCTAATTTTATGTTATTTAAGCTTTGATGGTATCCTTTTTCTTCCGCTTGGGCTCCTCCTCTCCCTTCACCTTCGGGGTGGAAACTTCAATAGTCCTCCAGTGTGCTCCCGGTGGTTTGTGGGTCAAAGCACATCAGTAGGGGGTCGGTGTTACCGGTACAACCACTCTGACAGTCAAGTTAGCAATGGGTTGAAGAAGAAACTTGCGAAAGTGTGAGAGAGAAGAAAAATGCTTAAGAAAGAAAGAGTAATTGTGTGGTAGAGAAGGGTTGCATTTGCGTGCGATAAGAAAAACATCCTACCTTCGTGAAGGTTTATATAGTCACGGAAGAGGAAGGTCGACATATACCACTAGATGAGCCAGGAACCGTAAGTCAACTGGTTGGACGGAATTAAGTCGGGTGACAAAGGAAACAACAACAGAGGCGTACACCTAGTTGGTTGAGCCATTGACCAAGAGTCACTTTCTGTAGGCCTTGCTAGGGGCGATTATGTCATAGTGTATGGTGACTATGGTCGTTAGGTATTATCAGAGGTTGAGGCCGAATAAGGTGAATATAGTACGTGATTTGAAGTCATTGAGCTAATTGTAAGACCAAGTTGTCTTTTATGGCCAAACTGCCATGTATGACCGAGCTTCCTTATATCTTCGAGCTGCTTTGTAAGGTCGAGCCATCTTGTATGACCGAGCTACCTTGTATGACCGAGCTAACTTATATGGTCGAGTTGCCATGTAAAGGCAAGCTATAGAGACAGATATTATAGCTTCCCAAATACTATAGCACTACGGGTATAATAGCTTTCCGAGCATTGTAGCATTACCGGCATAATGGGATCCTTAGAGGGTACATGGCCACATGAGCATGGAGAAGAGAGCCAAAACCCGACCGAGTTCACCCAGGCTACGTCAAATTTGTTTAATAAGATAATCGAGCAAAACCGAATAAAGTTTAAAATGAATCAAGTCGTTGAAACAGTCGTTCAAGTTTAGCTTAGTTTAATTTTTATAAACTTAAATTTAGTTTGTTTAAATATTATCGAACTTTCAATTCGACTGGTTTGATTTGAATCTTTTATATTTTTAAACATCTTAAGTTAATTAGTGAATTTAATTTTGAAAGCTTATTAATTTATTTATTTATCTATTTTTTATAATCGGAGCAGTTTGGTGCATCGGATTATATTTTTTTATTAATTTATTTATTTATCATAGCTTTGTTAAGGATCATAATTCACCAACTTTGTTCGCCGTACCTGAAAAAAAGTAATCTTGGAAAAGCAACTCGTGTCACTGGCCAAAGAGCAACCCTTCAGTCCCCCCACAACACCACCAGTCTCTTGCACCTTGAATTGTTCCTCCGTGAACCATCAACATCACAGGATTGCCCATCTCAACCTGCTACCTTTCAAGCCTTGATTGATTGCCATGCACACCTTTTCTGTCTTTCTCAGACCTCATGAATGGCATGGTTGAAAGGGGAAATGAAGGGCAAGAAAAGTGGTTGCCATGTCCTTTGAGTTCATGGCCAATCTAGTCGACATTGGGCTCCAGTCTCGAGTCTGGAGATTCTCACTAGGTTCTTTAAAATGATCCCAACACTTTTTTTTTTCTTCTTCTTCTTCCAAGGCATTATTTGATTTTGTTTTTAAGCAAGCAAGACTGCTAGCAAACAAGTAGGGCCCTAAAAGATCTGACTAATTGTGTGTGTGTTTTTAAAAATTAATCAATAGAGAAAAGGCTCACGAAATCCAATCCAGAGAGAAACCACATTCTCCATTCTCTTTAAAATGTGTTTATAAAGAATTGTTTGGTAAGAATGTGTGTGCTTCAAGCAACTAAAGCAGTAAACGAGACCAGCTTTGTGATATTCAAACTTATTTGATAAAACAACTGAGCGTAGCTAAATCGAGTCTCAAATGAATTAAATCGTTGAAATGGTTATTCAAGCTTAACTTAATTTTTTTCACGAATTTAAAAACTTTACGGTTTTAAACTTCTTTGATTTATTATTAAAATTTATATTTTTTTTTTATTTATTTACCATGTTAATGAAAGTTTTATTGATAAACATGATTCATAAACTTTATTTATAAAAATTGTTCATGAACGATTCATAATCCTTATTTATGAATATCAACGGGCTAAACACACATGTATTCTAACTTTTTCATTTAATTTAACAAGCTATCCAAACTTATTTATTTAATTGACTTTATATGAATTGAATGAACATAAATAAACTCTTATCAAATTAAACACCAAATTTGTTTATGAATGTTTGATTCATTTACAACCCTAAGCAACCATTGACATTGGTTCATTCATTCACTGATAGAAAGTTGGATGTACACCACAAAACCTTAGCAAAGTTCTACAGATTTGCTTACTGCAACAAGGTAATTCTACATTTCTGTCTTCTGAAATATACACATGAAACAAACTTGTATAACACAATTCTGATAAACACCATACACCAGTGATGAATATGGTTCCAGTTAAATTGGTACTATAAATGAGTTTCGAATATCAAGAAACCGGCGAAGAAACCATCGACAGATCGCTTTCATCCGCTTCATGAATGGCGTCATCGAGGTCCTGTTAATTCATCTGGGGGAAGGTTTTCTGTCGAATCTACAATCCAGCTGCTATTAACGAAGATCGGCTTCTCCTGCCTCACTAACTCAACCTTTTGCCATTCCTCCCACCTTTCTGTCAGTCCATCTCCTTCGAGCATTCTTACCACCTCTGACATCTTGGGTCTTTCCATCGGTGTTCCGCGAGTACATAGCAGCGCTACCTGGATAAGTGACTCCACTTCAGCATCGACGTAGGTGTTTTGCAAATCTGGATCGACTAAAATGTCAAGCTTTTTCTCGCTCAGAAGTCCTTTAACCTGAAAGCAATAGAATCAACATGATGGA
This sequence comes from Zingiber zerumbet, assembly GCA_037833815.1. NCBI lineage: Eukaryota > Viridiplantae > Streptophyta > Magnoliopsida > Zingiberales > Zingiberaceae > Zingiber > Zingiber zerumbet. The sequence continues at coordinate 8,606,277 of JBBMJZ010413106.1, read as the reverse complement.
TCACTTCACCACAAAAATTGAAGATATTTCTAAGTTTATGTTCATACATTTAACCACAATATAATACATCAACATGAAAGATTGAGATGCTGTAATAAGGGATCAAAGTAAGAACATATCGACTAATTAGACATGCTTTTGATCCAAGGCAATTTGAATTTTGCTATCTCTTACCCAATCAAGCAACATGACATCGTCATCATTTGCAAGCCGCGCAAGGTCAAATGCTCTCTGGCCTGTAATCAGTTCCAAAAGCGTAATTCCGTACCCAAATACATCAGTCTTCTCAGATGATTTACCGGTTGACAGGTACTCTGGAGCAATGTGACCTATCGTTCCTCGAACAGCAGTTGTCACATGTGTATCTTTGTAGTCCATTAGTTTGGCTAAGCCAAAATCCCCAACAACTGCCTCAAACTCCTCATCCAACAATATATTTGCAGCTTTTACATCACGATGAATGATTTTGGGATCACAATGATCATGCAAGTAGGACAGCCCCCTTGCAGCACCCAATGCAACTCTAGGCCGAATTGACCAATCCAGTGGTGGCTGTGACGGCGGACGGTCTGAGAACAAGTGCAAAGCTCTAGCATCAAATTGTTTTCACATAGTGGGGAAGTGGAGAAGACTCCATTCATTAAACTAAGGAAAAGACATTGAAAATTGAAGATAACAAATACCTCTTAAGCATGATGCAACACTTCCATTAGCCATAAAAGGATAAACAAGCAATCGTTCAGTAGGCGTCATACAAAATCCACGCAGTCGAAGGAGGTTGCGATGCACAGCCATGCTAATCATCTCGATTTCAGTTTGAAACTGGAGCTCCCCGCCCGGGGTGCGTTCTTCTTTTAGCCTCTTCACAGCTACAAGTGATCCATCTGCAAGCCTTCCTTTGTAGACTTTACCAAATCCACCTTTGCCTAAAATGTTTTTGTTACTGAAGTTATCTGTTGCGACTTGTAACTCTCTCAAAGAAAACCTTTTTAGCTGGCCCAAGTGAACCTCTGGGTCTTCTTCGGCTGCAGAAAATTCGAGGAAAAATTAGAAACCAAGAACAGGTGTTCCTTACATTAACGCACGATACTAACCAGGCACGTCAAAAAAATATTCTTGTTGTCTGCGACGACGCCACCAGACAAAACCAATAGCAGGGGCAGCAAAAAGCATGGCAGCACCAGCAGCCACACTGCCAGCTATTGCTCCGATGCTAGTAGCACTACTTCCTATTGAGACATTTAGCATGCTTAAGACTTCCAATCACTATTTTTCACCGATGGTTATCAATATAATGAAAAAGATTCAAAATATCATATTGTTTGATGCCATTGATAAGAAAAGGAACAAAATAATTTGTATGGGAACACAAAAAGAGATGCCCACCAAGAGTCTCGCAGGACTAAAATTGTTCCATAAACGTTTAATACCTACACAGAAGTTTCATCAACATTTCCATGAATTGAAATAACCTACTAGACAAATTAGCTTGAGCAAACTGAGTGCGGTTAAAAGCAAACTATATATAGGAGGCCATCCTTCATCTTTTCTCTGTAAGAATATTTGTTTGTCACACTTGAGGGAAATGATAGAGAGGACTTGTGTGTAGCAGGATTGCTTAGTAACTGGGTTGGGCTCCACACTTAGACCCAACCTATAACCAGGTCAATGGGTTGGTTACTTGTTGACCTAGTTATAACTGTGAACCGGGACCGGTTCAAGCAAATATCTTTTTTTCACTGTTGGAACCACCTATTAGCCAATAGTTCCAATAGTTACTGATATGGGGTGTTATACGCGGACCCCGGGGTGACGTGGAAATCAAAGTTAAGGTGAGGTGGTGGTCCAAGTAAAGGAGCACTCTCGACAAGGCTTGACTCCTCGCCCAGCGCTAAGGCCATCCGGGCATAAGGCACCTAGGGCATTGCTCCTGTGCTAGGACATAGCATATAACCGATTGTCTCTGAGCCCGATCGTTCCTTAGACACTCAGGTTTAACTGAATACTAGCATGCCATAAGACCAGCAGGGAATATATTCGGCCAGGCCCTGGTCTTTCACTCTCAAAGTACTACTCCATATACAGCTGGTTTGACATATGAGCTTCCATTGTTTATTCTCCCCCCCCCCCCCTATATATAGACAGTCGAGTATAAAGCTGATCAAGGTTACAGGGCTTAGTATCCTTATCCCTGCAACGTAAACATACAAGGTAACTCTAGAGCTCAAGATATCACTTCAGAGATGGCCTCCAAGTAGAAGGCCGACCAGCTAAAAGCATCGGTCAGGCCTTTCAGGGCTTGGTTCCTCATTCTCTAGAAGCAAGCATCCTTGCACAAGGTCGGTTGGGCATAGAACTGCCCGAACCTAGGGAGCTTGGTTCTCTACTACATAATCAGATCTACATCACTCAACATATATCCGAGCAGCCTCAAGGGCTGAATGCCCTACCATACTCAATACTCTACCTATGCAATTTGCAGTTGGCCGGCTAAGTGCTTGGCCAAGATACATTACAACACTGTCAGCATGTCAGAGAATCACAACAACCTGTCGGAGAATGACAACCGTTTGTGAATATTCTTCTGTTATTACATAGACATTCAATGGAACCTTCTTCGAAGGTGACTCTACACTTTCCTTTAGCCGGCACATTATGATAACATATTCCTTCAACCGTCTCATTAATGACGTCAGTTACAAAAAGGGTGTGCACGAGTAATGGAAGATTCCTCAGACGGTGACTATATGCCTCCCAGGCTATACACATTCCCTTATTTGACAACTTCTGACACCCGACATTCTCTGTCATCTTATGATTGCGGAGGTTACAGAGGTGATATATAAATGGGGTCCTCTTTGATGACAAGGTACACTCAATATACTTTATTACACACACGTCCTGCTACTAGTTGACTATTCTACTTCCCGCTCGGACGATACACTGACTTAAGCGTCGGAGGGTTTTTGCTAGGGACCGCTTCCTTGGTTTTTTAGCACTAACATTATGTTTGCTCGTTTGAGTGTGTAGAGAGGATCCGCACACCAGCCCATAGCCCCTTCTTCGATATAAAAGTCTTCGTCCGGTCAACGTCGCAACCACCTACCCAGCGCACCATCTCTAGCTTTCAGATAGGATCAGTTACAATATATTTTTTTTGAACAGTTGAGATTATTTAACCATTTCTTTATTAATATCTACGAATAACTGACCATTATTCCCTAAACTCTATAAATAGGCTACTTATTTCATTATTTTTACATACTTCTCTACTCGTCTCTAAATTCTGAAATCTCGATTGTTTTCAACTTCAATTCCAATGAAAGGAACTTCATCTCGGTCTCGAAAGTGTAAGTAAATAGCAATTCCAAATGTGAATTCAACGATATTCAATTTACCGATGATGAACCAAATCAACTTCTAACGACCGAGACACAAAAAAGTATTGAAACTTCTAAGGTTCAAAATACTTTATCTTTAAAATCAACTAAATATTTTGAGAAAATCACTCTTCCGTTTGAAAAAATACGCGCATAATATAAGTATTGCTAAGCCTCTTATAAATTTTAATCGGGTGACGCTTATGGGCCACTGAAGCGATACATCGAAATGAATCACCCAAATGAGTTTGGAGTCGAATGTTCTCAAACACAATTGTTAGATTTTTCTCAACTAGTGGAGCTACCGATTCTAGTTTATTTATACATTATGATATTAAATTAAAAGATTCATTAGCTAAATTTATTTATGTAGAACATCTTTCTTTTAGTTTTGGGTGTAAATGCACATTTGAGGATTTGTCAAGAATAACTTAATCCAGTTGCTAAATATGTTCCCTGAACTTGTATAATTAAAAAATTAGTGAGACAAGGTAAAAAAGATTTAATTGAAGAATTTAGTAAATTAAATAATAAGAAATCTTTGTGTTATGATATTTAAAATGACCATAGGTAAATTCATTTGTATATGTGTATGACTTGCCATTGGATTTACAACTCTGGGTCAATTAAAAAATGTTTATTAGCATATCAAGTCTTTGATGAAACACACATTGCTCACAACATATCTCAATTAATGTGCTTAATTTTAGAATATGAATTAACTTATAAATATTTTTAATATCATTTAATAATACTAGTTCTAATACTACAAGTATTGACAAACTTACATTTATATACCAATCTGCTCTTGGTGATTTATTTTTTCATATTTGATGTGTATTTCATGTTTTAAATTTTGTGTCCAAGATGGATTAGAAATTTTAAAAATTAAATCAAATTAAATTAAACCAAATTAAAATTATTATTTCTTATTTGTGGTTACAGCATAATTAAACAATAGGGTAGATTTTGTAAAATTAATGGAATGAGACCTACAAAGTTTCCACATAATGTACCAACATGTTGAAATTCAATACATAAATAATTATAAAATTCAGTTCAATATAGAAAATTATTGTGTTCATTTTTTGCACAAATACTAAGAATACTAATGTATATATATTTTTGCACTAATAGAATATATGTAATAGTATTTGACAAATTTTAAAAATATTTAATGATGCAATGGAACAACTCTATGGTGTTTATTATCCTACTTCTCATTTAGCTGTAATGAATTTTTATAACATGGATTAATTTTAAATGAATATATTACGAATGAAGTTTTATCTCCATGCGTGTTAGCAATGAAAGCAAAATGGGAAAAATATTTTTTTTATCATATTCTTGATATTTATTTAATTGCATTTATTTTAAATACTAAACTTAAATTAAATGTTTTGCATAAAATGTTAGTAATGTATTATGAAGTTGTAATTCCATTTGAAGATTCTTCTTCTCCAATCTCTCGCTAATATTATACAAAATACTAAAAATAATGTATATGATATTTATAAAAATTATAGTTAAAAATATGGATTAGAAGGTATTGTGTCTAAAACACAAAATATTAGTAGCATTAGTAATTTACAATTTGTCAAAAGCATAACTTTTATTAAGAGAACAGACGAAATATTCACAAGAATCCTCAAGTTTTAGATAGGAACTTAAAAATTATTTTACGACTTATTTTAATTTTAGTGAAAAAGATAGTGAGTCGGATTTCAATATTTTACGATGGTGGTCACAAAAGACTCGAAGTCATCCCATCCTCTCCATCATAGTAAAGAAAATTTTAATTTTTCCTATGTCAATCGTTGTTGTAGAACAAATATTTAGTTATGGAGGTAATATCTTAGATGAAGTCAATGACTTTGTCTCTAGACTTTTTGAAAGCATAAACATTACTTGATGATTGGACGAGAGCTTTAAGAAGAATATAAGGAATGTAACTTTTAGATAACAAGGTAAAAGAGTTTGATATCGAAGGAAATACCTCTACGGAAATGAATGGAAGTGAATACCAATGTCATTCCCTAAGATAATAAGGGTAAAATGGTAAGCGAACTACATGGACTTTGATTTCCGTATACTCTTAAGGGAATACATAGGTAGCTTAAATAAGTTTAAATTTTTATAAAAAAATTTATAAATTTAAAAAATATTTTTTAAGTTAAAATAAAAATAATAATCTTGAACCTTCGCGAATTGTGAATTGAACCATAGCTAGTGATTCTAAACCATGCACCGCAATCGCCTTTATAGGTAAGTTAAGGGTTGACATTTTTCAAATCATTGAACCGAATTGCTAATCGTGCTACTACCAAAGATATATATATATATATATAGAGAGAGAGAGAGAGAGAGAGAATTGATATGCTGCGGACGACTTCCTACGGATTCGTATGCGCCCCAGGCACCTCCAATGCATTGGAGGTGCCTTTTTTTAACAGCGTTGAGGCACATCAATTTTTTTTATTTTTTAATCTTTTCTAAATCTTAAACCCTAAATACATATATTATACTAATTTTTTTTTAGTTTTCAATTTTTTTAGCTTGAACACTATAACCTAACCCCTAAATCCTAAAGACAAAATCTCAAAATCTAATTGGTTTAACTCAAAGCTAAAAAAAATATTAAACATTGAATTGAGGCGCCTGGATGGAATCTAGGCGCCTCAACATCATAAAAAAAAATGACGAAGGCGTCTCCAATGCATTGGAGGCGCCTTGAGTCAGGTCCAGGAGTCCGCAACGTAATAAATTTTATATATATATATGTCAAAACCAACCACTTCCACTCAGCACTTTCCTTGAACTAGTTAAAAAGAGAAACTCTATTTAACGAGTTTAATATAAGACCAAACATGTCATACGATTGTAAGATGAAGTGACCATATACAAAAAGCAAAGTCAGTGAAAATATTACAATATACATCCATTTATTTTTTCAAATTTGATTGAAATAAGAAATAAGGAAAAGTACCTTGATTTGAAGAGGAAGGTGGAGAAAGTGGAGATGATGGAGTTACTGGAGTAGCATTTAATCTGTTATTCTGAAAACTGCAGATCGAGAAAACAACTGAACTTTAATGACAACACAATCAGAAAAGGAGCTAATAAACAGGAAATTAATAACACTGCAAACAACCTGATTGGAGTAAATCGTGCGAATGATCCATTTACCGGAATATTACCTATTAGATCGTTGCTAGATAGATCCCTGTATGTTCATTAACAAGATAGTTCATCTTTGAAAGGAAATTAATATATTATATAGAAGAAAACACTTGACATGGATAGCATAAACTCACAGAACTTGAAGAGTTCCAATGTTGGTCAAAGATACTGGAATTTGGCCCGATATACTGTTGTTATTGAGCCGTCTATCCTTAGACAAAATTAAAAGAAGAAAAATGCAGTTTAGAGATGTTCAAAGGAGGAAATCAAGAAAAATTTCAATGATTATTAACTTCATTATTTTATTTAATATACCAAATACTATTCACTAAGCTATATGCAATACAGCTTCAGATATAAAAATGTGAGCAAGGATTTGTTGTTAACAGTGAACTGATAGACCACAACATTATACTGTTAAGAAATGTACCCCATTATGAATCAGTAAATGCTTACTACCAGTAAATGATCTTATTTCAACCAATAATGTATGATCTTCATGTCTTTATTTTTTATGCATAATAATTACAACTACTCTTCATGTTTCTCACAATCAAAGAGTGCAAATACCCAAAATCTAG
>JBBMJZ010413106.1:8564889-8576900 GCA_037833815.1 Zingiber zerumbet | reverse complement strand
CGATTACACTCATTTTAGTTCCAGTGGATTTCTAAAATTGCAAGGAGTTCAAATATGCTATTCATTGTTTATTTTTGTTTCTTCAAACGTATTAAAATGTTATTAAAAAATTGACTAATGTTATTCATTTTTTTTCTGCACGCTGATAAAAAAAGAGAAGAGAGAGAAACATAATGGAGAAAAGAAAAACGGTATAAAAAGTCAAATTGTCATAAGGGCAAAATAGGAAGTGTACTTAAAAAGGTGCGTTGTTTGGTAAATATTAAAGTATGATACGCCTTTTGGTAAATTCAAATTTCTACCTGCGTCCTTTGGTAAATTGCCGATTATTTTACTAAGGCCTTGTAGAACATCCGTTTGTATAGAAGATGGGTATGACAAGTAAATATAATCTTGAGGGGGAGTGTTGATTGGGTACATACACATGTTTTAGCTATTATCTCTTATTCATTTGTCTAGTAAGGATATTTCTATATTGAAATGGAGAATAATGTTGTATTTGTTTTTAACAAAATTCTCTATGGCTAATCCTAGAATTAGTTATGTCATGAAGTTAATATCTATGTTCTCAAGATCTATATAATTAGGGATAACATTTAGGCTATGTTTAGTTAGGGGTAATGTAATCAGGATTGTAATATAATCAAATTTGTAATATAATATAATATAATTAGGATTACATTACTACATTTGGTGAAAAAATTATAGACTATGTATGTAATTTTTTATTACAAAGGTGATTACATTTTTTTATTTTGTGTCCACTATTTTTTTATAAGGAATGTAATTCATATTATTATAAAATGATAAAAATATCTTGCGACCTTTGTCAACGACACCGATGGGGGCGGCCAACGAAGGTGACCATCGACCAATACTGGCAACGGTCGACGACCGACGATGGCAGCAGCCAGTGGGGCGATGGCGGCGACCGATGGTTACTGACGACGGCGGCGACCGACGACCAATGGCGACGGCGACCGACAGTGACAACGATCGGTTGGTGCAACAAATGGACTAAGGATATATTTGACATATTAAATCTTAGGGTTATAATGTAATCCAGATTACATACTATTAGCTTTGTAATTCATATTACAAAAGTTTATTGTCTTTTGTAATCCAAATTATATTACATTACAATTTTAAAATTGTACCAAACAATGTAATCAATTTTGTAATGTAATCAGGATGATTATCCCTCACCAAATGTAGCCTTAACAACATCAATACATACCTTAAGACTAATTCACATCTTCTTATCTATTATTAAAACAATAATGTTGTTAGTATTGGTTCCTCCCATATGATTTGTGATAATCAAAACAATTTCACATTTGATCAACACATTTAAGTTATAAAATTATGATTTAGGAAAGTGAGATAAGCGGAGATGAAGAAAGTTATCATTCGAGGTTCCAAGATGTCAAGCATGAAGAACTTGAAGCTCTTGCAACCTATGTACATAATATATGCATGTTGTAATGCATAAAACATGTAGGTGGATGCATGATAGCTAGGTTGGGACCTTGGCTGCCTAGAGTTATGCATTCTTTCTTTATCTTGTAGTTTAATTATATTATTAATGAGTCCTCACGTGGTCTTACATTTTAAGGTATTAGATACCCAAGGCAATAAAGAATTTGAAATTACTCTCAAAGACAGAATTTACTATATAGTTAAGTGACCAATTTGCTTAAAATGGAATATAATTTCCTATTGATGACTAGGTTTCGTGCCTTAAGATTGCTCGAAGGGTCTAAGCCAACTTAAGTGGATTTCTTAACTCGATTACTAGATATTTTTTTCAATCAATTGAACTTAAAGTATGTAGTTGACATCTCTATAGTTTTGGAAGTAGAATGCATCTATTTGTGCGTTAGTCAATTGAAAATACTCATTAGTTGACTAGGTGTAATTTAGTTGATTGGGAAGCCCCTTTGAATCATTCAATTAGACCACTTCGACTAGAAGCATCACACTTAGTTTTTTGAGATGAATTTTATAACTTGATGTATAAGCTTCATTATTTTTTTGGGATATAATAGGATATGGAAATTCTCATTGATTCTACCAAATGCTCCAAACAACTCAAAGAGCTTAAAATCATCAAGGCTACAAATCTTCCATGTTTTCAAACTTCAGACATGAACCTGCTTTCTCCCTTATGTCTTAGACTCAGAGGGCTTAGTTCTTACTGTTTAAGGAACTTGATATTGTTATTATAGAGGCTAAAGTGCTCTAGTCCTCTCTTAGACAAACTTGTTAAAGTTTACTCCATTACCCCTATTTTTAAGAAGATTTAAAGTGTTTTTTTATAAATTTTTGTGGAAGCCACACTTACACAATAAGAGAGATAGGCACGAGAGATCTCTGAATCTGTTTAAATCTCTATATTAACATTGTTTCATTTTAGCTTCTAAGAATACTTAATTTGTTTTTGATATTGCAATATTTTTTGTTGTCATCTATGCACCCCTTTAGATAACCATTCAAAATTTACAGTTACAATCTTTTATTATGATTTATTAGTTGCACAAAATAAATAAGATTGATAAAATAAAAAAATAATATCATTGTCATTGATCATTTTCTTTTACAATTCAGTTATCTATAAATAAGGGAGGTTTGACATAGGAGTAGGTAACTTGGTGCCTAGATCATCATGAGAGACTTCTAGAGATGTGTCCTACAAGTTTTTCATTACCTAAATTTTAAAGAGTTCATTACTATATTTACCTAAACTATATTATAACTTATATCAGTATTTGTTGTTTTTTTTACTATCAAATTCTACTATACGAAATTCACATGTACTTAGATAAGATTTTATTTTCTGAATAACTGTTATTAAACTTGCACCTTTTGTAAGAATTTTACATTGACTGCTTATTACTCTAATCTACCCACTACACTTGTACTTATAGAACATGAATAGCTCTGAGGTATATATTACTATGGAAGGTCTTTGATGCTTACCAATTAAACTTTTTTGGAAAACTTCTTTTAGGGTTCTTGTTCGATGGTAAATTAGATATTTGTTGAGTGATCCTTAATTCTAGTTGAGAAAAGTTTTTACCTTTCATTTATATATATATATATATATATAAGATTTAGGGCCTGTGTTATATTACTAAGTATAAAAAATCTTTAAATTGGAAAAAAATTTTCAGATGTGCATGAGATGTGCGACATAAGATCTTTAGAGTATCATTGTTATACACACAAAGATTTTATCCTGGGTGTCCAGGATGAGCGACCACCATGGGTGCACCTCTCACAATGTATGAAATGATGTTTCTTAGACTTAGACACCTTACCTTGCATACTTTGTATATACACCAATTTTCTTTTTTTTGATTTAAAAATTTTTGTGTGCTTAATTTTATAACTTAATTTCTAAACCCTATAAATAAAAGTTTATTGACATAACTGGGAAAAAAAAAATCAGCATGGATGAGATGCACACCTAAAAACCATGATAATAAAAAGGTATATATATTAATTATATAATTAATATTATCCTAAGGAACTTATGCACGCCTTAAAAAATTTTCGGTTTGAATTTATTTTTTTTATGTTTAACACTATAATCCAATCCATGAAACAAGGCAAATTTTGATTGGCATAATCAGGAATTTAAAATAAAATAAAATAATAATAATATTTTTTTTGAAAATGTAACGACGCAGATGACATCCGTAAAATATATATTTATATATTGTATAACCAGAAGTTTGGAACAAATAAAAATAAAAAAACACTGCCCACGGCAAACCACTCACAGCTGCTGCCCGCCGGGCGTGGCCAGGGTAAAACCCATATATATTTTGAATAATAAATATATTTTTGAGTATAGCAAAGGAAGTACTGTAAATTGTAGTCGTAGATAATTTCGTATGCATTTTTTTTATAAATGTCCTAGGATTTGGGTAAAATCGCGTAAACAGGCTGGGAATTTTGAAAATTATGTTGTTGCGTTGGTGGGGCTGGTTATTTGAAACGCTCCTCAACGGCTCAACACAACGCTGCAGTCGCGGTTATTCCCGCTCATTTCACTTGGCTTCAAGTTTCCCGTCACAGGATCTGCTGCTACTTCGGTGGTATCTAGTTTAGGGCAAAGCTGGAAGTAGCGGATCAAGGCGAGGTTTACCCTCAACTTGACGGACTGGATTTGCAACAAGTTTCAAGGTTAGAGAGATAAATGGATCGGATCCCGATGATCCTCGACGTGATAGAGAAATCAGGGATTTTGGGTACCCCATCGACTACCACACCTGCAACTAACAGAGGGATGTGGTGGGGACCGCTGTAAACCAATTTTCTTTCGAAGACTAATTGTTTTGGTAAATGCACGAATGATTGGTTGTATGAGTGGCTTTGTTTTGGGGGCTAAACTCGTTTAAGCGACCGCTCCACCTCCCAGTCGACGACCTATGTATGCTCGTACCCACTTTTATACCAGTTCCCTTCTCCTCCTGAGTCCTGCCCAAGATATTCCCTATTTCTCTCGACCCTTCCTCCTCCGCTTCACCGACTCTCTTCTTCTTCTTCTTCTACCTCCTTTTCCTCTTCTCCATTCCCACATTCTCGCCTCTTCCTTTTCACGTGAGAGTGAAAGCGAGGGAGAGGAAGAGAGCGAGGAGAGAGAGGGAGAGAGGCTGCTGGATCTCCGAAGTTGATGGCTGGGAAGCCGTACTCGTCAGCATCGTCGAGAGGGCGGAGCAGTTCCCCATTTGGCCATCGTAAGCCTCAGTTTACCTCCTACTCCTCCTCCTCCTCCACCTCCACCTCATCCTTCATGAACAGCCGCTCGGTTCCCCGATCCTCCCCTTCTTCCGTATCCTCTCACTTCTACGGCTCCTCCAACGGCGGGATTACGAGATCCACGACTCCCAGCCGCGGCCGCATGGAATATGCTAAGGGATGGGTTGCTCCCGCTGGTTTTGAGGGCGATGAGCTGGTCGCCGAACCGTTGGATCCGACGGGATCTGGGGACAGCATCACCGTCACAATCAGGTTTCGGCCTATCAGGTAAGGATGAAAGTGCAGACTGTAGTAGATCTGAGAGTCTTTTATTTATGCTGAACTTATCTTTCTTTCCCGGTCTGTTTTAATGTGTTTTGCTGATGGGTTAGATACTTTTCGGAGGTTTCTCTTTTCTGGACTGTGCTTTTAGGATGTAGACATGTTTTTATTTGATCTTGTTGGTTGGCCATTGTAGTGACCGCGAGTTTCAGCGTGGAGATGAGATCGCCTGGTACGCCGACGGGGACAAAATAGTCCGCAACGAGTACAATCCGGCAACCTTCTATGCATTTGGTAACATTTGTTTATTTATTTTGTGTAATTGGGAGATACAATAACATTGTTTTCCGTTTTCGTTTTTGGTTTTTTGCTTTGTTTATTTTATTATTTTCTTCTCTTTTGATATATTAATTTCTCCAGACTTTCTCCTGGTTTAAGTGAGCTTGATAAACCTCCCATTTACGGTGTTGCATAGATTGTTATGTATTGCACACATCATATCTATTATTTGATTCTTAATTTTCCTTTTAGCATGATAAACCAGGTATATAGTCCATCCAACAAACAGTTAACTATCACTGGTTAAGCATAAGTTGCTGTAGTTCTGCAGTTGTTCTAAATCTAATTAGCTGGTATGCATGTATACTTGTATGTTAATATCTCAATTCAAATCATTTTCATATATGAAACAAATCTTACTTTTCACCTTGACTTCAGATTTTGGATATTCTGATTTGTTTCTATTTTTTTTCCTAACAAGAGTTCAACACATTCAGTTAGATATCCTAAGTGCTGATGGTGGTTCTTTTCCAACTCCATTTTAATTCTTCAATGTTCCATTTTCTTTTTCTGCCCTCTTATTTTAATGATCACCATAGGGAAGGTTGCAAGATTGGAAATTCTCTTGCCCTGTATCACTGTTGCTCATCCTGATACAGATTAGGCAACAGAAGGTATCGGTATTGATATCACAAGCCTTCCAACTTTATTCATGTGTCAATTGATATTTGCTAATTCAGAATATTTATCCCAAATGTTAATAATAGTTCTTTTCCAACTCTTTCTTGGTTCTTCCTTGTACCATTTCCTGCTTTTTCTCTCTTCTATTGGCGTTATAATTCTTCCATTAGAGCTAAGGTGATCATGATGGGACATTCTTCAAATCCCTGCATCATGATTCTGATACTGTTACTGACTAGTCAATCTGAGATACTGGAGGGTGGCGTCACAGCCACATGGCATGACAAAAGGCAGACAGGGTTCTTCTTTTGTCTTTCTTAATAATCTTTCTCAGTTGAAAAGTCGTGCGCATAGGAGTGCAATGGTATATCTTTTGATTCTTTTGGCCATATTATAAATTAGATTAATGAGTTCTATAGAAACTTGATTGATATATTAGTTCTCCCCATCGTTGATTATTGACTTACCTAGACATTCAATTCAGATTCTTTTTAAGCAACTGTCAGTTCCAATCTTTTTTCATTTTGTGAAGCCATGAGCTACCTTTTCTATAATTGAGAGATTTAGATATCTTCAATCTATTAGTTAACAAGCAAATATTGATGAAATATCTTCAATCTATTAGTTAACAAGCAAATATTGATGAAGATATCTTTAATAACATAAAGAATACTACAACAATAACCAAGTCTTTTCCCACTAGGCGGGGTTGGTATCTTTAATAACATAAAGAATGATTTATTGAAATTAGAGGAGTTTTGGATTTTTATGTGATCATCGTATGATTTTAGGTACCTCAGAATGTTAATATAAATGTGTCCAGCTACCACTAAGGATAAGAAAATTGCTAATATTCAATAATAATTTTGATAATAATTAGGTGTAGCTATGTTAAATGATAAAATGAGATAAAATGATATAAACATCTTTAAAAGTGTCCAATACTTTTTATTTAGTTAGAAGAGTTGCATTGATTATAGTGGAAGAGTAGAGGTAGGCTAAAGAAAGAATTATTCAATGTGAGAGAGATGATATAATTGCGTTAATGTTACTAGGTTGCTAGTGGTATTGCCATGCATTGGGGCTCAATGGGATAAGATTTACGTAGTTGAACCCAAATAGTTGGGACGAGCTACCTGCCATAAAACTTATGTTTGAATCAGAAAAGGAACAAAAGTACAAAACATGTACACCTAACAATTTCCATACAACCCTTCCCAATAAAAAGGTGTTTTATTGAGATTGCCGAAAACAGAATTCTTTCAGTGAATTTATGCAAACAGAATTCTTGTCAATTTTTAATTATCTAAGCAATATGATATTCTCCCTTTCTCCAACAAAGGAAAGTTACATATTATCTTGTTTTCTTAAAGTGTGTGCAGACACACACATCTATTGTTATTAGCCATTCATTTTTCATATAATTTGTAGATCCTACAATCCCCTGCCCATAACAAAATTAATTCCATGTTGCAGATAGAGTTTTTGGTCCTTCCACAACTACTCAATCAGTATATGATGTTGCTGCCCAGCCGGTGGTTAAAGCTGCAATGGAGGGCATAAATGGTAACCCATTTTTTTACATGTTTTTAATTTATACATTTGAAAAATGAATTTTTGTGTTTAGCAGAAAGGTGCTATGCTCTCTAACTAGGCTACTTGCTATATGTGTCAATGCCATGGATCATACTGTTCCTTTGGTTTGCATGTTATAAAACTTTTATCTGTAATATACAACTATTTGTATGACAATTTGGTTGGTGCTTACTGATTATCTGATCACAATATGGTAGAGGGGTGCTTGATGGTTGATATTTAGTCTATGCTTCTTTTTGTTTTAATGTGTTCTCGTCACTTTTCTACCTGTTGGGTGCTTAGTTGCTATTGGCAGCACTTGTGAGTCATCATCTTATGATTTTTTTCTCTTGCATAGTTGGGATATCAGTCATTTACACTGCTCATTCCTGGTATATCATTGGCCAAAACAGGCTTTTATTTGGCTGCAGTGTGGTAAGGAAGTTGGTTGAATGTTTCAAGGTGCAGAAATGTTAAACTAGCTAATTGCAGTTTTTCTTGGTGTTTTTTTTTTTGGAATTATTTCAATGTTCTACACTCAATTACTTCAGATTTAGTTATGATACTCTATATAAAATTTTTCTTTCATTGTTTGGGATCTCAGTTTTTTTTTTTTTTTAAAAGTTTCTGTTAATTTACTGTACCTAATACATACATGAAGGCATCTAATTCAGTATCACATTATCATTTTAATAATTCTTAAAAGTGTATACTCTATCCTAGTTTAATCAACTTCAATTTTCTTCTCAAAGAATTTTACTTTGTTTACAAAACTAAGTCTGATTTAGGGAGTAGTCAGCTGGCTACTTGTCAGCCAGACACTTTCCCTTTAGAGACAGCCAAATAGTAGACCATATGTATTTATTTTATTTCTGTTTTATTTGCAGGGACAGTTTTTGCCTATGGTGTCACTAGCAGTGGCAAGACGCATACAATGCATGTAAGTTTGTAGAGTAAATAGATTCAAATAGATGACCTGGGGAATTCTGAAGCTCTTTATTTTATATAATCTCGTAGGCAATTGCAAAAGTATTTGGAATTTTATCCTTTCAAATCTTGCTTGTTCTAGTACTAGTCTTTTTGTCAAATAGAATTTATTACTTTAAATCATATGCGAAAATTGCTTGTTGAAAATAAGGAATCAACGTCTATGTTTTTTTTTTTTTTTGCTTTACAAAAGCTTAACATTTTTGTAAATAATTAAGTTGCAATTGATTCTGCCAAAGGAATTAGTTGGTCATTTAAAGTCGACACATTATATGCATTAATTCGACACTTAAAGTAAAATTAGCGGATTACCATTTAATGCTGTTAGAATATGTAAATATATAGGGGTATTTTTATAATTATGTTGTATATCTTCTTTCCTATAAAAAGATTAACTCGTGGTATCCAAGACATGAGATTTTGGTTTTCCTTTTAACATGGTATCAGAGTCGAGTTAAAGCAAACCCTAATTTCCTAAGAAAATCCTAATTTTTCTACCCATTTCCTGTCCCCGTTCTCCTGCGCGTTTGCGGCGCTGCTCCATCGTGCGAACCGACCTACGCTGCCACAACGCGCGCTACTGGGGCTGTCCTCTCATTCTCGCCGCCCTTGCGCGCCTCCCTCGCCGCGACAAGCTCTCATAGGCACTGTCAAATCTAGCTAGGGTTCGCAGCGGTCCGTAGAATCTTCTCGCTGCAAAAATCTCGCAATCTTCCTCCTCTCCCGAACCCATCGCGCCGCACGACGCACCTTGCATTCCAGCCTACTCTCTGTCATCAGCATTTGGTCCTGCTTGTCCATCAGCGCCATCCGAAGCCCTAAGCCTTTCTTTGCAGTTCTTTCTAAACTGATCAATGGCTACATCTGGCCTCCCAAAGTCGGATATCTTAATCTTTACCAATCACATCACTACACCCCTTTCTTCCAAGCAGTTGGATGATAAGAATTACATCTCTAGGCTTCTCACATTGAGCTTTGGCTTGTTGGACAGGGTTATGAGACATATCTTACTCAAACTGAAGAAGATGTTCAAGTCGCCGATCGTCCTCTATGGAAGAAGGTTGACGCTCAGTTGTGTTGCATTATTCGAGCCACCATCCATTCATCTCTTTGGAATGTCTTCCGTACTCACAAAACCTGCAAAGCTATTTGGACATAGGCTCTACAACTCTTTACAAACACCTCTCGGCGATTCTATCAAGCTTGTGAAGATCTCATGACCATCCTCAGCGCCCATCAGATTAAGGATTAAATGTCAACTTATTTGGGTTTGGTCTTTAGCCTTCATTGCGACTTCAATGAGCCGCTATCGCCTGCGGCCACTCCTGTTGAAGAGCTTGAAATCGGAAGAAATTTTTTATGTCTCTGGCTTTATATGGTCTGTCCACAGATTATTCTTATGTTCGTGATCAAATTCTAGGCAGCCCCATAGAAGCTACCATGGACAAAACCTGGGCGACTCTCCTCTGTGTCCCAGCTAAAGTCTTGACGATGCCTCCTTTAATTCCTGTTGACTCGTCAGCTTTGGTTTCTCGACACAACAATAGACCCCCACCTCGCAAGGGTGGCAAGGGACGTCCTTGGTGTGACATTGCCATCGACCGGGATGCACGATTGATAGGTGCCGGAGTCTACATGGTCGACCTCCTCGTGCTGCTCAAATCGTTCAGAGTTCCGTTGCTTCTTCAGATTCCACTTCACAGTTAACACCGGATCCGACCCCACCACCTTCCTATAATGACTTTCTGAAATGGTTTGAAGATCATCAAACTTCTGATTCCACTGCTACCATTGCACACGCTGGTAATTCCTTTGCTGACATATCTCGCGCTTCAGGTCCTTGGGTTCTTGATTCTGGGGCCACCGATCATATCACTGGTAATAAATTCCTATTTTCTTTTCTCACTACTTTTGGTTATTTACCTATTGTCACGATGACCACTGGTTCCCAAACTCAATCCCAGGGTATCGGTATTGTTTATCCTTCTCCGTCTCTCTATTCATAATGTTCTTTATGTTCCCGGGGCTTCCTTTAATTTATTGTCGATAAGTCAACTTACTTTGTTTCTTGATTGTGTCATTTCTTTTACTAAAACGTCTGTTTCCTTATAGGACCGGAGTACGGGGAGGATGCTTGGCTTCGGATGTGAGTCTAATAGCCTTTATCGACTTCAACAATGCTCTCTTGTTGGTTCGACGACAACATCTCCACTTCTTATTCATGCTCAGTTGCGACATCCAGGTCTTGATAAGTTGAAACAATTACATCCTAGTCTTTCTCATTTAGAGTCTTTGTCTTGTGAGTCGTGTCAATTAGGAAAGCATGTTCGTAGTTCTTTTTCTCCTCGCATTGTGAGTCGGGCTACGATCCCCTTTGCCTAGGTTCATTCTGATGTTTGGGGTCTGAATTGTGTTTCTTCTATGTTGGGGTCAAAGTATTTTGTTACTTTTATAGACGATTTTTCCCGTTGTACATGGTTATATCTGATGAAGGATCGTTCAGAATTGTTTTCTATTTTTGAATCTTTTTTTCATGAAATAAAAACTCAATTTGGTACTTCTCTTCGAACTTTGTAAAGTGATAATGCACGTGAGTATTTATCTACTCAGTTCCGTACATTTTTGGCGTCTCATGGTGTGTTGCATCGCACGTCTTGCCCTCATACCCCTCAATAAAGTGGGGTCGCAAAATGCAAGAATCGTCATTTCCTTGAGACCACCCGGGCTCTTCTTCTCCATTCTCATGTTCCTTATCAGTTTTGGGATGACGCTGTACTTACTGCATGTTATCTCATCAATCGCATGCCTTCCTCCACTCTCCAGGGTAAAATACCTCATCATGTACTTTATCCTCATCAGTCTCTTCATCCTTTACTACATAGGGTCTTTGGTTCTATATGTTTTGCTTTTGCTTTCGATCCTGACATTGACAAACTCTCCCCGGTCTCATAAGTGTGTCTTCCTTGAGTATCCATGGTCTCAGAAAGGATTCAAGTGTTATTTCCCCACTCTCCGTCAGTACTTAATCTTTGCTGATGTCACATTTTTTTTTGACTCGATCCCATTTTTTTTTGGCCTCACACATCTCCATCCGAGTTTTCTCCTTCTCCAACTGCATTAGTGACTATCTTTTGTCCTCCGGAGGAGTCTCTGTCAGCCCCAACCTTGTCTCCTCCTTTGCAGGTTTATCAGCGCCATCCTCGTCCTATTTTGCCTCCACCCTGTAATAACACTGCCGAAGACACATCTTTGGAGCCAAGTCCTTCGCCGTTTGCTCCGGTCTCATCTCCTGACTCTAATATTCCTATTGCACTTCGAAAGGGTATGCGTTCCACTCGTAATCCTTCTCCTCACTATGTTTCTTTGAGCTATCATCGTCTTTCTCCATCCTATTATTATTGTCTGTCTTCCTTGTCGTCTGTTTCTCTTCCAAAGACTGCAGGTGATGCCTTTGCCCATCC
>JBBMJZ010413106.1:8533610-8543871 GCA_037833815.1 Zingiber zerumbet | reverse complement strand
TCAAAAATCTTCATAGTTCACCTTTAGTAAGTGGCGAATCTACATTATAAATATTACATTGATAGTAACCAAAGAAATAGAATGATTGAAAATGATATTTGAATTACAGTAATCTAAATGTCACTTGCATAGTAAAACAGTGAGCGAGCTTTCTTTAGTAATTTGATAACATTATTCTTAGTAAAAGGATTCATAATCTTTCCAAGCATGTGGCTCAAAAGTAACACATTGTTATAATTTGTTTGTCATTTTTATACAACGTATTCTCTTTTGTTGCTTATCATTGTACGTTGTGTTTTTACAATTTAATATTCTTGATGTACAAGATGTTTTTGAAGAATTTTTATCTGTTATAAGATAAATTTTTAAAAAGTGTCTCTATTTTTGAAAGATTTGGAAAGAAGAAAATTAATGAAGTTTTGAAGAGTGATCCCTGAACGAGTCATCGGCCATAGAGTAAGAACCTGAATATCCCGAACTACATAAACTATTTGTACCTTTTACTTATCTACTTTACCTTTTTACACATTTATTTAATAAATATTTTTGAAAACAAATTAATTTTAACTTTAACTCAGATTATGAAAACGTCTTTAAAACTAATTTTTCTACTGCATAATTTTCTATTTCAAACAATAAGTCGTTTCAAAAGATCATTTTGAAAATACTATTATAAAAGATTTTAAATTAAAAATATTATTCACCCCTTCTAGCGTTATCTTCGATCCCATAGTTATCTTGGATCCCATAAGTTCTTCAATAGTTTGAAATTAATCTTTAGTCGATTGAATTTGACTACGTCTTAAAATCCTTGTTTCCTGGTCTAGTTTAGTTTTAGGTAAAAATCTATCAAGAGATCTAAGATTTTAGATGATGTTTCGTAATCTCTCACATCTCACCAGGATATCAAGTCATAACTTCACATTGCTTAGTAATACACGTGCATTCAAATATTTAATCCCCTCAAATATACCCCTAAGATGTAATACAGACAGTGGATACATGATATCTTTAATATAATAATAAAAAATCAATTCTCAAAAATTACCTGAAATATACTTTATCATGCATCCAATACCTATGTACTTATATTCACCTCTCTCTATATCCATAGGATCGATACTAAGAATGTCGTTAAGGTAACATATCTATCTTCTTTTTTTTAAAATCCCCTCAAATACCCTAAGCTCTTGATTCGTTCCCCATCTCATTATATTTGCTAGGTTAGTTATGCAGTTCACTATTTGCAACTGCTGTCAAGGTTGTCTATTAGGCCACATTCATAACAGAGTACCAGTCATTTTATCAACTCTTTAACCGCACTCATGATTGGTTAAAGTGAAACACTTTTAAAGGACTTCTTTTGAAGTTCAATAAGAGGTCAAGCTATGTTGGGCAATTGCCCTAGAATTAAAAGAGTAATTCAATTGAGATACAGATGGTAGACTTTTAAGCATAACAACAGTTGCAAAATTACAACCAGAATTCCAGCCAATTCAATTCGGTTTGTAGGGTCAAAATTAAAATGGTCCGAACAAACAAAACGAGTTCGGAAATGCAGAACTTGCATGCTGATCAAATTGAATCTATTATCTAGATTGAAATGATCAAATAAGTAGGAAAACATATCAACTCCTATAAGTCCTTTAGAAGCGACGTAGCCTGATCCTGCAACACCTTCCATGCCATTGTGATATGCTTGTCTTCCGTAAGTGGTGCTCCTACTGCAAAACGCAAGATGAACTTGCCCGACAGAAGCTGCTTACAAATGAAAAATCAAAGCCATCACGAAGCACAAGGAATTCTGTAGCTCAGTGATCGCGACTGAAGAACTTACAGTATGTGACATGAAGATTTTGCCGCTTGCATTGACAGAATTTAATAGACTTTGATTCAACATAAAGCCATTATCTGGATCATTTTGTGGAGGAATAAGGCGAAAACATACTAGTGAGAAGGTTCGAGGAGTCACAACCTATGAATTTCAGTTAGTGGTGACAATATTCTGAGGATGCTATGCAGGAATCAGAAAAATAAAATAGCAAGTCCTAGTCAAGTACCAGGGGAAAATCAATTTTGAAAAATTTTCTAGTCAACCAACCAAAGCATAGTTTTAACTTTAAGAACACCCCAGTATCTTGCGACTGCTTTAGCATGAAACCACATACAAAGGAGATTCAGCCATATACTGCAAAGAGTATAAAGTCATGCATAATTATGGATGTCTTTACCAAATTCTTTGTAGTTACAAGTTGCATCTTAGGGCAAGAGTAAAGTATGGTCATTTTATAATAGATTACAGAAGTCTACCAAATGTAATTATTTGGCTCAGACCTCAATTGAGAAAGCGACCAAATGTCGTGTTGAGCTCAGTCAAATAGATTAAGGACTAGTTGAGTAAGCTCGAATTAGTTGCAGTCGATTGAAGTAGTTCAGGTTCCAGTTGAGTTTGCCCAAATCAGATGCAGTCTTGCCGAAGTAGATAGGAGTCCATTGTGTTCGACCTAAGCAGGAAGCAGTTTGGCTCAAGATGAATGAGTTGTTTGGGGATGAAATTTAACTTGTGCAGACAGCCTAAATGTAGTTTTAAACCAGTTGGAACTTTTGACCCTTTTCTTATATCATTTTCATTTCAAGAAGCCAATTGGGGTCTATGTCTTTGACTTACAGAACACAAAGACAACATTTTAGCCACAACTAACATTTAAACATTTATCACTAAAAAAGATTTTTGGTGATGAATCTGTAGATAATGATTATATATGAAAAAAATTATAATATATTTTTGTTATTTTTGTGTCATTTAGTTACAATTACTTTAAGATATATTGTTAATTAATAATGAAAAAAAATCTGCCACTAATGTCACATTAAGTGATGAGATCCATTAATAATATCATTAATAGCTTTAACCACAAGACTTAGGCCAACAAGTCTAGTAACAAAATTATTGATACCAAAACTACTAGTGATAATTTTTTTGCCATTAATAACCTTTTATTGGTGTTGGGTTGAAGATCTTATGCCCTTTTTAGTTTATGACATCTCTTGATCGCTTGATCTAAGGTATTTTGCCTTTCTCATTTCAGAATGCCTCTTAGGTCTAAGTCTTCAACTTAGGATTGAGGTATTATGCACATTTTAATCTAGTATATCTCATGGACTCTGGACTTTAGGGCTTATGCACTTTTTTACTTCAAGATGCTTCATTATCTAAGTCTTGGGCTTGGGTCTGAGCTCTTATTCCCTTTTCAATTTGTGATGTGTCTTGGGACCTTGACCAACGGTCTTATGCTTTTTATTCTTGGATACTACTTAAGGTATAGGTATTCCTTCAATTTGGATTATAGGTATAATACCCTTGTATTTTCAAGACTTCTCTTGGAACTCTTCATTTGAGGTCTTATAGCCTCTTTATTTTAGAGCTCCTCTTAGGATGTTCTTTTAAATTAGGATGTCTTTTAGGATCTTTAACCTATGCCTTATACCCTTTTATTTCATACACTTATTACAGTCTAAGTCTTCTTTTGATTGTGTCCGAGATTTGATGCCTTTTATTTGAGTATGACTCTTGGAATTCTTGATTTGAGGTGCTATGCCTTTTTTTTTTCTAGAACACGTCTTGGGTCTAAGTCTTTAACTTGGATATAAGGACTTATGCCCATTTTATTTTAGAATGTCTCTTAGTTGCTTCTGTGTTCTATGTCCTTTTCAATTCAAGATGCCTCTTAGGACCATTGATGAAGGTCTTATTCCATTTTATTTTAGGAAGCTTGTTGGTGTTAAAGTGGTTATAACTTTGGGAATCAAGGTCTATTAACTTTAAGGAGCTTTGGTTATAGGATTTGAAATTAATGCTATTGAATTTGCTCAAATGGACAACTATTAGTGTCATGGTTTAAAATTTCATACCGTGATGGGCGACACGATCAAACATATCGCTTCAATAAAATACAAAAACTTGGTACTACTAAGTACACGTAATTTATCTTGTGTCGCTGTGTCAATCATATTGATGAATATTGTGTCATGACATATTCAATATCCCTTGACATGCTACAATAGCATCTAGATGGATTGAAATAATATTTGTTATTTTTTTGCTTGACTTCATCCAGCACAATGTCAAAACAATATAATTCTAGATGGAGCATAAAGTCCGAATTTAGGTATATAGTTGTGTTCTATTCGTTTTCTTGTTTATCTTTTTCCTCCTTCCCACTCCTCACCACCAACACTACATGTTGTAATTCTAGTATGGTACTAAAACAGTAATGATCTAGTCAAATATCGAAACACTGACATAGTTTGAGATTTTAAACCTTAATTCCTATTGAAAATTAGATCCTCTATAATAGTCGTGTTTGATTATATAACACATATAAGTTAATAGACCTTTTAGTTCCGTGTTTGTTGATAATATATTTATCAAGTATGAATAACTCTTTTTAAAGAGAATCTTGATGTGGAGACATGGTGACGCAAGCTTAATTATGGATTTGATGAATCAAGTGTGGAGTCATGTGGAGTGTCTACCTTGTTAATAGATCAAGCTTAAGGAGCTGAATAGATTTGAAGATATCTTGTTTTGGGTTTATGCCAGGTAAAGATTCTAATAGTAGAACTTAGCTTCTAGGTACGAAGTAATATCTAAAGAGCTTATTCTTATAGCCTAATTGGTACCAACAAACAAGGATTGGCCAATTATTGGTAGACAAAAAATGATAGTTTTAGGCAACAACCAAGTTTCGAACAACTAAAAATTTCTAGTCAAGCAACTAAACTAGCACAGATAGCTAAGACTTTTGTTAGTCAAACAAGATTTGAGTAATGACTTCCCATTATCATAAATGACTAGTTTTGGGGGTAACTAAAGACTTTTCATTGGTTGATCAATGAGTAAAAGAATAAAACCATTAGGCCTCATTTAAATGCCCATTTTAGTGATTCTTTGGCATAAGAACTTGTATAAAAATATATCTATCATTTATCCATCCTTGTTAAAGTGTCAAAGGATCATAAGGGGCTTTGAAGGCTTATTCATGGTTCATCCTTGCATCAAAAGCTCTCTAAGAAACTCTGTTCTCACCTCACCTTGGATTAGATCTATATCTATTAGGGTGAGTTGTTAGGATTTGTCTCTAGAAATTGTTTTTTCATATTATTTAGAGAGAATGAATCTGAAATCCGATTTGTTGGGTCGATATCTTTAGATCTTTGAGATCTTATCCTTGTTGAGACTTATCCTTGTGTGTAGAGCGCTCTAGCTCGTTGAGGTATTGTCTTGTTCAGGTTTCATCTTCAATTGTAGAGGATTCCACCGTTTCCTAGGGTGCAAGGAGTCACTTATTGTATTTTGGGTTATCAAATCAAACATAAAAGGATTACGGATATACAAACATGGAGTTCAAATCACATAAAAACTTTAACACTTTGTGTTGTGTTATTTTTTATTACATCTTATTTTTATTGCATACTACTGTCACTCTAATATTGTTCATATGTATACACATATTGCCAATATTTAAATTGAGTTTTGTATTTGAGAGAAAAATGCACGATCACCTATGCACTCCCTTTAGCCAATGCCCTTTTATCACACACTTCAGTTCACCTCGAGTTCACACACACACATATATTACCAATATTTAAATTAAGTTTTGTATTTGTGAGAAAAATGCACGATCGCCTATTTACTTTGTCTAGCTAATGTCCTTTGATGCCACAATTGTCACCTAAAGTCAATTATTTTACTTGAAATTAGCTTGCACTAAAATAACTTAGTCAAAGTCTCTTCCTCAAAGAGAACATGGAACATTTTGATATTATAGACAGAAAAATGTTTCTTTATGAAGTGGAAAGGCATCAAAAGTTCATTAGTTCCTAGAATTTTATGCTTGTAAGTTGAACATAGATTGTTAAAATTAATTACAACATTGAAGATCATATAAGAAGTCTTCTTTTCCTTCTAACATGCTCAACTTCTTGTCTCATTCCTAGCATTATTGAGTATGACACCTCCAAGTTCATAGTTTGTTAGGCTCACATTGTTGTTACTAATGATGGTTGATCAGTTGTGCAGGTACATATTACTGCAGGTGTCGTAGATGAAGTTCAAGTGAGATGAGTTCAATCATACATTTGATAGGAAAAAAAAAGTCTAATAGGTATTGGAAGATGAATGAAGTCTAAGTACCAAACATTTGGCAAAGGAGAAGTCCAACAAGTGCTAACAAATAAAAAAAATTCAATAGGTATTAGCAAACAAGGAAGAACCAAAGGCGATATCTCTTGGCAAACGAGAAGTCCTAGTATGTCGAGGACAACCAAAAACATACACATGAGAAGTCTTGGAGGTAAGATCTCTTAGCATGCAAGTTGTGAAAGACTACGAGTGACTTGTATTTTGACTGGGTTGGATAATATGCCTCAGTCGAATCTTCTCTTGACATGCAAGTTATGAAAGACTACGAGTGACTAAGATCTCTTGGAGGTCAAATCTTGGAGGCAAGATCTCTTAGTCAAGCGAAGATTCGACTAAGAAACAAATGATTCGAGGTTGAAGTCGATGACTTCACATTCAGTCAACTAACATGCCTTAGTCGACCAGGAAGTTGACTAAAGATGGATTGTTTGCAAAGAGAAAGGTCCTATTTTGGGTTGAGTCGACGAGATGAAAATATGCTTGATTGCTCAACTAGGCAGTCAACTAGAGAATATAATGTTCTTGTTCTAAGATGAGTCAATTAAACCTCAGATTAGATCAGTAGACTAATGAGGATGAATCAATCGATTACATCAAGATTGCCTGAGAGTTAAGTTTGTGTGTTTATCTAGAGGAGTCAAGTGACAAGTGTCAGAGTCAACTAGCAGGAACAGTCAATTGGAAATATTCCAAGTTGACTAAAGGATGAGACAAGTTTTGCATAGATCAAGCTCCAGTTGGCTAATGGCTTAAGCCAATCAACTCATTAATTTAGAGCAACTGAGAGAACTTATCTATAGTTGTTTGGAAGACTATAAAATTAGGTGCAAGGCATGAAATAACAACAATTCTTGGATAAAAAGATCTTGCTTTCTTGTTTTCTCCACAACAATTTGTTTTTATTGTTCATTTTTATTTGCTTTCTTTTGAGCTTAAAGTTTTTAGCTATAGCCTCCAAATTTTTGCAATTTTTTTTACTACACTTATTTCATATATTTTATAAATGTTTTGCAAAAGGTTTCTCCACCTCCAAAAAGTTCCATGAAGGAGCAAGTTAGTAACTTTCAAGAGTTGACTCATCATATGAGTCCATAGGCAGTGGAGTAGGAATGAGGTTCCAAACTACATACAAAGCCAAGTCTTCTATTGCTTTCTTTGTTTACTGTACATTTATATTTCAACTACTATAAATATAATTTCTACTTTTTATAATTGTATTCAATTGCTTTAGGTTTAAATTTCCTTATTGCACTATTCACCCCCCTCCAGCGTCATATTCGATCCTACACTATACATTTGGTGCTCATCTGATAATGTTTTAATGATAATTTTTTCCTTATATAAATTGTTTTGTTTTTGATTAAGGAGTGATTCATGGAAGTAGTCATTTTCCATATGTTGTCCCTATCCATCTACCATTAGCATCTTCTCTCATCTGTAAGGACCTAGGTTGAGCTATGCCTAGATTGTATTAGATGATTTTGTTGTCTCTCCACACTAATCGAAGACAATTATTGGAGTGATGAAGATTTCTCATTATATTTCCAAAAAGTTGCCAATCAGCTCAAATTTATTAACTAGGTCTCTTTTTAGTGACAATTCATTTTGAGTAATTAAAGATACACCACGTGATAAAAAATAATTAACAAGGTATTTTTTATATGCAATCATATGAATGTGCTTTACTTGAGACATTATCTTTATTTTGAAGTCTTCATTTTTTTTATAGAAGTTTGTAATCGGTTATCCTAAATGACTTGATGATACTTGTATTCTTCTTTTGATAAATCACCATTCTAATATTTAATTACTCTTCTCACTGCACCTCTTGCACATCTTATCATCAAGTTGTGTCACACCTTTGTGAATATATCTTTAGGATGAAGTATTTTGGCTTGAGCAGAATGATCAGTTTTTCTTTTGTTTTAACTGACATTGTTAACCATTCAATGACTGGTTAAAATGTTTAACTAGGGCATTTTTTTCATTCTCGATCTACTTTACATAGATGTAGCTAAACTTCACTATACATCTCATTCCTCATACTTTGCCTTGGACCAAAAAATGACACTTGAGCCTGAAGATGCAATAAAAGTAATGAAAGAATAATGAAAGATTATTTTCATAACAATAAAACAAAAACTCCTACAAATATTGAATATTGAGATCGGTAGTCGTATATGCTAGTCGGCCCAGATGACCATCCTCAAAATTTAGCTAAACTATCAATATGAATTTTAATCCTATTTGAGATCAAAAGAGGGACAAAAATCATAGTCAACAAAATAGTTGTGACAAATACAATTGATGATGATGATTATGAGGCAGGTAGTAGTAACAACTCATTTATTTCATTAAATGTTGAACTTTCTCATCATAGGTATTTACCAAAAGAAATCCTTAGAAACCAAACAAACAGTATGAAAATAGAATGTCATATGAGGTATAGAAACATTAGTTTTCTGAGCAAACAAGACAAAATAATTTAACCCACATTATTATAAATAATAAAATGTTGCTTCAACAATCCAAAAATCAAAGCAGTATGTATAAATAAATGTCCACCAAAATGATCGCTCCACCAAATGTCAAAGACTTTTTGGTTTTTTACCTCAAATCTTGAGTCATAGCCGATAAGTTGTTCAAATAGTTCAGCTAACCGTATGTGATTCCTAATGTAGCTTTGCAATTTCTCCACACCATAAAGCCTCAAAACCAACCATAGCTTTAGAGACCTGCATGTTTTATTGAATAACAGTGAAATTAATGATCTATGTGGATCAACCACTTTTTTACTTCATTTTCATATTACATCAGGTAAAGACACAAGGAAAAAGACCAAAGAGAGTAAAGATTGATTAATACATATCATAGCTCTATAGGTGGAGACCTTGAGGGTTGTAGACTTTTCATCATAATTCATAACACTAAGTCAGCAATCCCACGTTGGATCTTAACAATCTTAGAATAATAGTCCCACATGGAGACTTTTCATGAGCCTTTTATTCTATCTCCTTTTCTACTTTGAGTTCAGTTAGGCTCTCCTGATATCTAGCTCCAATTTAAGGAGGGTCAGAAGTCTAGTAGTCCCACAGCTAGTTTTTTTTCTTGTCTTGTCTTGCTACTTTTTACAAATGGAATGACACAATGTATGATGAATACTCATTTTCTTGTCCCCTTTGTTTCATCATCTTCTAATTGTGGATAATATCCATGTAATCAACCCCAAGGTTGGAACTTACAATGGTTATTTCGAACAACTTAGCTCTAAGTAAATGTATATGGCAGACCAATGCAGAGTAGAGAGAGAGAGAGAGAACAACTAAAAAACATTCATAGAGGGAAAAAGCACTACTGGTATTGAAGCAAAACCTGAATCTGCGTCCAAGAGGAATCTGCCAATCTTTAAAATCTACCACCGCATTTTCCTCTGAGGCCTAATTCACATAATAGCAAAATGCATAAATGACTGGTTCTCACGATATCAAATATATTTTACACAATGAAAAGTGAAGAATCACACTTCTATATGATTGTTGACATAATAGAGAGAGGCACAGGAAACTGTAAGCTTAGGGCATAAGCGTGTGGTATTGCTGACTTTCCTTCAGCATATATTGTTAGTTGTAGTTCCTAGTAAATAATCACTAGTATCAAAAAACAAATTCAGAGAACTTCATCTGTCCATAAACCATGTATTGTTCCTGTCAAGGAACATAAAAAATTAAAAATTTAAAAAAAGTGATAGGCACACCGTGTGCAATGTTATTTTGTTCTTGAAGGGTATAAAAGAACATATAGGCAATCCATGGGAATTGGCACAGGCAATAGAGAGGTGTGTGGCTCAAACCAACTTCCATCAGAAGAGACAAAGGATGTAGGGATAAATTATTATTATTATTATTACGAAACACGCAAAACTAACATTAAAGAGATCCGAATTAAACAACCTAACTTCAAAGATTATGTATTACGAACTGGTTCAACTTGAAACCAAAACAAATTTGTATTTGAACTTTATAATAGTAAATAAATTCTTCAAGAGAGCAGAAAATG
>JBBMJZ010413106.1:8461074-8472217 GCA_037833815.1 Zingiber zerumbet | reverse complement strand
ACTCCTGGCTTCAAAATTGGCACGACCGTGTGCACCACACACGACCATGACCTTTTCCTTCTCTGCTGAAGCTACACGCCTTGGATACTCCACACGACCTGGACACTCCCCTGCTCTGCCAATGCTGCACGAGTGAGCATTACCACACAACCCAGGTTACTCTTCCAAACATGGCCGTGTGGCACTCCAAGATGGTGTCTTCCTCCTTTCGTTAACTTGCATATTTGGCCTCAATTATAAATTCTTCTCCAAATACGACTCCTGTGTACAAAAAATGCACAAAAGTAGATCTCCGAACAAAAAGAGTAAATATGTTAAAAGCAAAGTTAGAAGTACGAAAATGCATAGATAAAGCATGCGCAAAATATGTGAATGCGCATCAAAACATGCTAAACAAGTATATACAATCTACGCACATCAGCTACCAGTCAATTGCTATAGTTCAGTAATCGACTGATATCAGTTAAAATGCGTGGAAGAGCCGTTCTGTAGATTTAAATGGTCGGATCTGATATGATAGTCGATTGATGAAATCTAGCAATCGATTGGTAGGCAGAAATCAACACGATTAACAACCTTTAAAAGTGGGTTTTAGAGGTAATCGAAGGTGCTAGTTATTAGAGGTTTGAGGACAAAGTGCTATTGCATTTCTGAACAAACAAGTGGCAATTCCAAGTAACAAGAAAGTGTCCAAAACAAGATTTTATTTGTAAAATTGTTTGTACTTTTATTTGTATTTGTATTTGTATTTGTATTTGTATTTGTATGCTTGTTATATTTCTTACAAGAACAGGTTGTAAGCGATTTCTCTGCCTCTGGAAAGTATCCGAGAAGGAGAAGGATAGTAGTGGTAGATCACTAGGACTGAGCCTTGGATTACTCGCTAGTATAAATACCATAACTTATCGTAGGAATGTCATAACCACTGAACTAGCATGAACACCATAAATACGTTTATTGCATTACACTCTTTCATTACATATCAACTTTTCAAAAATATAAATTTCTAGGTATATTAATAAGTTCAATCAAAACTCATTAATAAACCTAGATAACTCTGATCAGACCCATTCTAAGTACTATAGGTTTATGAAATGCCCCAGAGTCTATTTGTATCCAAAGTTATCAGTTTGAAGTCATTAACAAAAGTGATCAGAGGATTTTCAAAGTTTATAACATTATAATAATTGACACATATATATAACTTATCGTAGGAATGTCGGAACTAAGCATGATCACTATAAATATCTTCACTGTACTACTTTCTTCCATTACATGCCAATTTTTCAAAATTCCAAATCCCCTAGGTCAATTAATGAGTTTTGACCGAAACTCATTAATGGGCCTAGAGAGCTCTCATTGGATCCATTCCAACTTCTATGGATTTCTCTAGTGCTTTAAAGGCCAAATATGCTATTCTTTACTATTTTTAAAAAATTAACACCACTACAGTTTTGATGTTTAAGTTGTGATGTTAATTTTTAAGGTGTAGGATTTAGGATTTATGGTTTACCGTAGTGATGTAGGTATTTAAGCTGTGATACTTATTTTTAAAAATCAACATCAAAGTGATTTTTTATTAATAAAATCATAGGTCCATTATTTATTTTATTTTTAATTCTTTTATAATTAGATATTAAAAAATAAATTTTTTTAATAGATATATTTTTTATTAACCTTCTTTTATATTTTATATTTTTCATTAATTAAAATTAAAATTAAAATTAAATAAATTTATTGGATTATCTATTAAAATTTAAAATAAAGTTTAATTTAATTTATTTTAAGAGAAAAGAGATGAGAGAAAAAAAATAGAGTAAAGTAGGAAGAGTAAGATAAAACTTAGTTGCATCGTTTTAGGAAGAATAAACTTTTGATGCACCTTCTGGGCATTTGGAAATGATGCGTCCTTTGACAAATTATTATTATTTTTATATTAAATACTAAAACAACTAATAAGTTGAATATATAACCATTTAAATTATAATTGTACTAATATGTTAGTAAAAACTAAGATAAAATTTATTATCTTAACGTTCACATACGATTGACTTCATAATTATATATGAGAAAGTAATTATATGTATAATTAGATATAAGGAAGTAAATTAAGAAGTTACCGTTGATTACTATAGGATTGTTCATTTGACTTTATCAAAAATAGACCACTATCTATTATAACACGTTTTATCTCATAATAATCCACTCAAATAATTATACTAATATATTATATGAACATTACTAAATAGTCAGAATCTGACTAATTAAAATGAATTCTGATCATTCATTTTTTTATTAATATGTATTAATTAAATTTATATGTATTAATTAATATTATATATAATAATAAAATATTTTATATTTAAATTTTAACTGATCAAATTTTAACCATTAAAATTTACAGATATTACATATGCTACCTACCATGCATTAACCACCTAAAAAGACTCATAAAGGCATCCACAGTACGTATATTAACAAAGGTGATAACACCTTTGGTATTAAATACTATTATAAAAGGGTGTTATAATACCCTTCATTTGAACCCGTTCAATGCTTTGAACACATTCTGGCTGGTCCATCCTGTTTATTTTTTTTAAATTTTATTTATTAAAAAATTATAAATTTTAAAATTAAATAAACATCTATCTTATATAATAAATATATTAAAAAAATATCATTATTTTTTAAAAATAGTAAAATTATTTTTTTAAAGTAAGATTATTATTAAAAAAATAATTTAAATATTTTAAAATATATTTATTTAATATAATATAATTTTAAGATGATTAAGTGGATCATGAAACTAAATAATGAGGGTTAATATTAAAAAGAATATGGGTGAAAGAGATATGTTGTTATAAAAAAAATAATAATCCAGTTAGCTTCATTGACTATCTCTGGGGTGACCGGCTTGATCTCACGAAAGTTTCCCATCGACCACTATGGTAAATCGGGAAGCGCACGCGACGACCATCCCAGAAGCCCAGCATCTTTTGATTACGCCTCCTATTTGGAGGAAAAATTCCTGTAAATACGCTATAGTTGGGGTTTGAAGTTCGAACCATGGATACCTGGGAGACAACTTAGATGTCTTACCGTAACATCATGACTCGAAGGACAAGATATGTTGTTATAAGAAGTATCTAATAATAAAATTATATTTTTTTAATGAGACGATGAATATTATTACATGATATATTAGGGATGTTAGGAGGTTCATCGGATTTCATTATTAGAAGTTATGATCCATATTTAATTTCATTGAAAAAAAACTAATAATAATAATAATAATAATCCTAATCCTAATCCTAAGACGATATTGAGAGTCTTCTCATACCGAAATTATTATTATTTTTAAAAAAATCGATTATTCGAAAATAGAGAATAAGATGGTTTATGCGGTTAAATAGTGTTGTATGTGGCAAACATAAAACAGTATTTATGCATAATAAATAAGCGGCCGACATGATCTCAATTATGTCAGTGAGACGCATCAGAGTCCCCTAACGAATATGGACACCCGGCGCTTAAACACTAGACCTTCACTGGATCATTCGACGCGTCATCCCGCGTACATATCGTTGCGTTCCACCATTCATTGAGACGCTCACGTTTTTCTCGCGCGGGACCCTTTCAGGGAATTTTTTATGCGACCCTTCTGCGCTATATACCGAAAAGCATCTATCCTTGTCGTTGCATACCGGTTTGTTGCGATCCGCTTCGTCCCATGGAGTTCCCCTTCGGCCACCACCACCGCCGTGACGACGACGAGGAACAGCCCTACCCGCCTCCTGGCCATCACCACGGCCCCGGACACAGCCACGGCCACCAGCCTCCTCCCTCCTTCTATGGCGGAGAGGAGGAAGGCCGCCGCCCCGCCTACCCTCCTGTCCAGAACGTCCCGCATCATGGCGGATCCGGCTACGGCGAGCATCAACCTCACCCTCCTCCCTCTTCCGGATACTACGGAGGAGGAACTGGATCTGGGGATGAGTACGGCCGCCCCAACTTCCCGCCTGTCCAGCACGTGTCGCACGAAGGTGGGGGCGGCTATGGCGAGCCCCGACCTCACTCTTTCGGTCATCATGGCGGCGAGCATAACTATGACCGACCCCCATCGTACTCTTCTGGAGGCTGTCCAACCGGAGGCCATGGCGGCCGGGTGGAGGAGCCTTCGAAACTACGGCAACCGACGGTGAGGATCTTCACCAGGGCGGATGAAAATTACTCCCTCTCCATCAGGGATGGGAAAGTGGTCCTCGTCCGTAACGATCCCAGCGATCAGTATCAGGCATGGATCCCAAACCGCAGTCTAATTTTTTGCCCTCTTTTTGTTTCTCCTTTGGCATCCAGATCTTGAGCTAAATTCCTACATCCAGATCTTAGGGTTGGTCTTACTGTTTTTGCTCGCAGCACTGGATCAAAGATATGAGGTACAGCACCAAGGTGAAGGATCAAGAAGGTTTCCCAAGCTTTTGCCTCATTAACAAGGCCACCGGAGAAGCCGTGAAACACGCCATTGGAGCTACACATCCTGTAAGATTGCATCTCGAATAATTTTCTTCTCCTAGACGCTATTTTGGGCGAGATAATTTCTTCTTTTAATCTTCGAAGACAATCTATTTCTCTTTTGTTCCCCCAAACTGAGATCCGTTGCAGGTCCGGCTTGTTCCATACAATCCTGACTACCTCGATGAGTCCGTGCTGTGGGCCGAGAGCGGGGATACAGGCAACGGCTTCCGCTGCATAAGAATGATAAACAACATTGGGCTGAACTTCGACGCTTTCCACGGCGACAAGGACCATGGCGGAGTCCGTGATGGAACCACTGTGGTGCTTTGGGAGTGGCTCAAGGGTCATAACCAGCAGTGGAAGATTGTTCCCTACTGTAAGTATTTGGATGCATATACTTTTTCCTATTTCTACGCGTTGCTAAAGACATTCGAATGCAGAAAATCCAATAACAAAACTAAGAAAATCCAAAAAAAGGGTATATTTCTTGGATCAAATTTCCATTCGTGAGGAGAAACAGAGTAAAGATGGGTGTAACATGATAGAGAAGTGAGGACGATTGAAATTTCATGAGTCAGCCATTCGTTCTTGCTTGAGGCTCCACCTAAAACATTTTAATTCATAAAATACTGAATCCTCTACTTATTGCAATGCAGGAGAAATGGGATTTTTCAGCATCAGTTGACGTTTATGTTTCATCGTGGTCTCTCTTGTCGCACTGAAAAAAGTCGGTTTGCACAATAAGGTAGGATTGCGTCGAGTGGAGCTGGCTTTTCCCTCTTTACGCTAGTGTGCTTGTGTGGGATTGCAACTACTGTGTTATTTGCTGTAGCTTGCGCCTTGATGTTGATGCAACCGGAAAGACATTGTTCTGGTTCGGATTACGATATGTGTATGCTTGTGTCGAAATAAAGAATGTGTGTTCTGTATTCATTACTTGCGCGGATAAAATTAAATATGGTGGTGGATATATGGAGGGAGGAGAAGAGAATGATGCTAGGCTTGTTGGACTCGGCGAAGAGTTTAGAAAGTAGGCAACCAAATAGGGAGGAGAGGAATCTGCAGCGTCCGAGTTGTTTAACTGAGAACCCAATCTAGGTGGATAGAGGAACCTAACATACAATGAAATCATAGTTAAAAGATGTTGATCTTAAATGTTAGGTAGAATATTTTCCAAGTCGAGGTGAAGTTGTCGACTCAAGGATCAAAGTACGTAATAGCTATTGGTGGTATTTGATGTTTGGATAAAGATTTCAAGTTACATGCTTTTGCTGTTGGAATTTCTCTCAATTAATGAGATTTGTTTAACATATTTGGTTTAGTTAGCTAGTTGACAAGTGGTTCGAACCAGTGGAGCGATAGTATGACAACCTTGATCATGTTCCTTGTAAATTCTTATACCTTTGGTTGTCAAGAGACTCCTTTGGGGGATTAATGCATACCCCTCGACTGGTAGATGTATTCTTCTGGTGGTAGAGGCTCCCCTTTACATCGTAGATATATTTTTTTGGATGATTGTTGCGTCCCTTCTAGCATCGACATTATTTATTATTATTCATTGAATTTTCTATATGGATGTTGACACACCCTTTAGCGTCATTTTATCATTTGGATAAGAGAATTAAGGTGGGTGATAAACCTTCTTTTCTTAAAAGAATTATGGTCATAGGTACAAAGTTTGAGTCTCCATAAATTCTTTAAAGTCATGGTTGATAACAAAAAGTGAAATAGTCAGTTTGACGGTCCCTTTAAGGTGACCTTTCACGGAGATAAAATTATAGAGGCTTCCTCTAATAACAGCAGTGCATGTAAAAGTAGTTGAGACAACTAGTAGATCATTTCATATCAGTTGGGAATTGACCTCAGTTCTATGAACAACAACACTCTTCTGAAATAGTGTGCCAGCTCGTGGGACACTTCAAAATCTTGGCTAGAGCTCTCTAGAGAAGAGAGGGAGAGAGAAAAAGCAGAACTCATACATTAACTAATGTGATTCCTTAAGTATCTCATTCCATTATTCTTACATCTTCCATGGACCTTGGGAGATTCCTTCAAGTACAATCCAGTATTCTCATATCTTCCATGGACCTTGGGGATTCCTTAAGTATCTCATACCAGTATAAAACTCTTCTCAGATCTTCCATGGACCTTGAGTTACACCATGTTATATACATAATTCTGTCCACACTTAACTCACAAATCAAATACTATCTAAGGTCTAACTTAAATCTATTATCCAAACATCAACGCCTATGGTCATATTAGACACATTACGGGTCGTTAGAATAATGGCACAAAGCTGCCACAATGGTTTGGTTTTTTGTCATGGAATGTGGTTAGTATTAGCATCCATAGGCCAACGGAACATGCTACTGGCCCTCTCGGAGTACTCACTGGCCCTTGAGCAACGATACATTTACCCTTCTTGGGGTGCACATTTCACCGTTGGCATTGCATCATTGTTAAATGACTTCCATGCTATTTTACTAATGTGTATATGGGCCATCCTACCGTATTGCCTACTGTTATTGGTGGCTAGGAGGATGGCAGGGCTTCCATCCTACGAGGAAGAATACTCAAAGAAAATGGATTAGAATGACAACTACGGAAATCCCGGACAAGACCACTCCGACGTTCAAGTCAGTCTTTGGTGAAGAAAGTAATAGTTGGAAATTAGGATTTGGAAAGTTTATGTGCACATACTTTTGTTCATGAGAGTCGAATACCTTTTATAGGATTATAACTCTTTGCCAAGTTCTTCCCATGCCTCCTTGTTTTCCGCGCTATCTGGTCATATTCCTTGAAATAAGTGATTAGTACAATTCATTTATGTCGGAGTAAATAAATGTGTTTTCTGTCTTTTTCGCAATAGCAGTTGCATTAAAAGAATAACAGTTCATTGTTTTAATTCTTGACAGTTAGGGTTGTTTTAGTTTAGTTTGACGAAGCAGGAAACATAAGTCGTGGGGAGCCGGGAGTCAGGGAGTAGCTAAGAGCCAGGAGTTGAGTGTTGGTGAGTAATTAGGAGATGGAAGTCGGGGAGTAGTCGAGAGTCGGGAGTTAGCCCTTATTGACTACGCTTGCCATCTTGGCTCAATTATTGACCCTCTTGGTCACGTGGCCCTTGGGAAATACTCATGTATCACTAATTTCTCTTTGAAGTATAGTCAAAAGAGGTGTGAGTTCGACTTACTGAAATGCAACATTATATGACCAGGTTTTGGTTTGGTTGGTTTATACATGGACAAGAAGAAAATCTTTAGCATATCTTTAACGAGATCCCCACTTTAATTATTGATATGCCTCTTAAATGCTAGACATGCCTTGTCAACCTTGAAGAATACCCTTATCTGTGAGGTTATATTAAATTAATGTGATGTGGCCTTTGGCGAAGAGGAACGACCGCCTATCTCAAGCATAATGATTATTCTCTTCTCGTAGTGTAAGCTTTATCAAATGCTAATAATATTTCCCTTCTTCCCTACTTCTAATCCAAAGGTCCAGATTGAATGCTACCTTGTATAAGTATGATGGAAGGGCCCTTATCACTTTATGCAACCCTGTTCTCGTGTCTGCCGACCTTTGTCTTTGCTCCCGCTTCAAGTTCCTTGCATTTTTATACTGTAGTAAGTTCCTAGCTTTTTTCATTGTTTGAACGCTCACTGATCTGCCTTTGGCTCTCTGTTATCGCTTTAGCCTTGATCTTTGTGATGGCGGCAAGGTTTTCCTCCTCGTCCATTCCTTGGTACCAATCCATAGAGTTTAGTTTTAGTAGCGCCTCCTTAGTTTGCCTAAGGTCCACCTATGAGATTTCGGATAATGACATCCTGATACTTCCTAATGGCAATGATCATCCTAATCATCCACCTTCGGGATGCGTCACCTTCTTCCATAGTCACATGATAAGCGGATTACGCTTTTCCATTCATCCTTTTTTCTCCGAAGTATCATAATATTTCCACATTCCTTTGTCCCAATTAGGGCCTAACTCCTTTCGCATCTTGATCGGGATAGTTATTTTGTTTCGTTTATATTGCATACCTTTGAGTGCTTACCTTTTTCATTATTTCTTTTACCCTAAGAAGATAGAAGATGGGGTATTTCTCTCTCCTCTTAAGCGGGTCATGTTCTGCTCAAAACCTTCCCACTTCTCATAAAGAGTAGAAACCTCAATTTTTATTCGTTTGACCTCCCATTCTAGTGTCTTGGATGAGCTAGTGGCAACGGAATTTACCTGCACCTCCCTCTATAAAAGACAATCACTTGGTGCGAGACTACTTCCGTGCTTCTGAGAAACTTCAAGATATGAAGTTTGACAACATTTCGTTACTCGAGGAGGGGTTGCTCCATATGTTTGGGTTGAGCCCTCTTCCAAATCCTCTTCGACTATCATTTGGTACCATCTTATCCCTTTCCTTGAATCTTGTTTTCTAACTGAAAATACTTCTTGTATTGTAGTCGTCACCATGTTGAAGGCTGCCTTCGATAGCACCCTCAGAATGACTGATATTGAATTGGAGCCACGGGGCGCTGAGATTGTTGATCTGATCAAGACGGGGATCCCTATAGATGTCGCGCTTGCCCTAGCACCCGTCACAACAATCGCCCCTCTCTTAGCTCCAATGGAAGTTACTTCAGTAACCCCCTAAGGGGAAACATCTTTGGCCACGACCACTCTATAAGATGTGATTCCCACTCCTTCCAATCCCAGTCTAGTATTATCCGAAGAGTTTGAGACTCCTCTTTGCATAACTTGGAAGAGGTGCTACTCCCCTAGGATCACTCACCAATCCTCTCCACCAGCTCAAGCCATGTCGTCCTCTCATTCCCAGACTTCTTGAGTTGAGGTTCTACCATCAGGTCATATGATCTTGGCGATACAACCTAGGCTTGCGCATACCAGAGCCTCTATAGGCACTCGTACTTCACCATCACTGACTGCTATTTGTTAATGTAAGAAGTACTAGATGATTAAACCTAAGTTTTGATAATGGAAAAGAGTTCAAAGTTAAGATTTGCTGTTGTTCTAATAAGTCTAACTAAGTATGAAGGAAAGCCCTAAGTGATCTTAGGCAAGGTAAAAGTCCTAGTTGAGGCTAGGCAAAGAAGTCCTAGTGGACACTAGGTAGGTGGAAAGTCCTAGTTGCGGCTAGGCAAGGAAATCTTAGTCCGTGGGACTGGGCGAAGTCTTGGCAGGTCAAGGACGTCAAGTAAAAATCCTAGGGTCGAGGATACTAGGTGAAAATCCCGGGTCATGGACACCAAGCGGAAGACTGGACGGGTCGAGGTTCGGGCATCCAACGAAAAGTCTTGAAGTCTTGAATGTTGAGCAACAATCTAAACGGTTTGGAGGACTAGTTTGATATTAGGTAAACTCTTCTGAGAGGAGTAAGTGAGGACGCATTCCCTGTAGAGGGATAGTAGACGTCAATTCGACCTAGGATTTTGTGGAAATCGGAAAGTCAGAACTAAATAGTCCAGAGATTGTTAAATTAATTATATTTTACTATGCTAACTTTATTTTGCAGGGTGTCTTTGGTATTTGGACTAACATACCTTGCAGGAGCTGAAATGCACAAACAATATCTCACATGGAAAGGCTCGAGGAGCCTCTTGTGCTGTTAGAGGAGCATCGGCTGTCTTGGCTGAAGATTCGCATGGAAAGGCTCGGAGGCACCTTCCATGTGGTTAGAGGCACCCTGGAGATTGGCACGGAGGCGCCTTGGAGCACTTTGAAGGCGCCTTCGGAGGGATAACTAGTATAGTCTGCGGAGGTTATCGAGTCCGAGGATGAGGGGATAACATCTACAACTGGAGGTACCTTAGATGGTGTTGGAGACGTCCTCAACGCTTTATAAAAGAACTGTTCGGTTAGTTTTTTGAATAGTACTTCAATTCAAAGTGTGCTATGACTTCTCTCTTGCGTGTTTCTCCAAAGACGACTCTACGACTCTGCAACGTGACTTCGACGATCGAAAGCCCAGAACTTCTAATCCTTACTTGTCGGTATAATTTTAGTTATAACATTTAAATTATAGTACTTGTATTTATTCTAATTATTAGTGAATTGTCCAATGAAAGTAATCATCGATCACGGACCTTGGAGTAGGAGTTGGCACAGGCTCCGAACCAAGTAAAAGCAAAGTATTAGCACTTGTTTTCTTTTGATATTATCTTTATTTCTGCTGTGTTTATCTCTGACTATTTTAAGAAAAACGTGAAAAAGCTATGAACGCTATTCACCTCCTCTAGCACTTTCGATCCTTCACTATTACCACTGGGGCTTCCACTTCAATGTCATTTTGATGGATAGATCTAAGCGCTAGCACCTCTCATCCTCTTGTCGGACCCTTTATCTCTCAAATCCATGTGGGTTCAGGGTGATCAGAAACTGGGTGTTTGGAAGTCTAAGTGGGTCATAATTGATCGGACACTTGGCACAATGAGAAAAGTCCAAGTGGGTCAAAGGATTGACCAGACACTTGGTGACGAAGTCGCAGCAGGTCAAGGTTGACTAGATGCTAGGCAGCGAGCGAGTCCCAACAGGTCAAGATTGATCGGATGTTGGATATGAGAGCCCTAAACTTGAGTTAGTCAAGTTAGGGTTGGTCAATCGATCAGCCGATTG
>JBBMJZ010413106.1:8416352-8427591 GCA_037833815.1 Zingiber zerumbet | reverse complement strand
AAGTCCAAGTGGGTCAAAGGGATTGACCGGACACTTGGTGGAGAGTCTTAGCAGGTCAAGGGAGTGACCGGATGCTAGGCATAACGTACCAACAGGTCAAGGTTGACCGGATGTTGGTTTGGGAGGCTTGGGACTTGGTTTTGGGCAAAAACCAAGAGCTGAATTGATCAGTGGATTGATTCAGCCTTCTTGAATTGATCAGTGGATTGATTCAGCCTTCTTGAATTGATCAGTGGATTGATTCAGCCTTCTTGAATCGATCCGTGGATCGATCCAGAGGTCCCAATCGATCAGTGGATCGATTGGGACGCTTCTCAGAGCACAGAAAGCCTCTGAATCGATCCGTGGATCGATCCAGAGGTCCCAATCGATCAGTGGATCGATTGGGATGCTGCTGCTTCGCGCGATAAGTGCTGGATCGATCCGTGGATCGATCCAGGGGCTTTTTCAGAGCACAGAGGCTTCCTGATCGGTCTCTGCGACCGATCAGGCGACGAACAGAAGGTGAACCGCCTAGGCTGATCGGTCTGGGGACCGATCAGGGCACTAGCCGTTGCGACGCAACGGCTAGATTTCTTCTGTGTTTCTTCGCTTTTCTCCGCAGATTCTTCGCGCAGGTATAAGAGGAGCTACAGGCTGCTGCTGCGACACTCTTCTTCTTCCTTCTTCGATCTGCTGCTGCTGTGCTTGAGCTTTGTTGAGCTCGGTTCATCTCGAAGCTTCTCGTGAGCTTTCCGGCTGGTTCCTGCTGTTGTAGGTGCTCGGAAGCTGCTGCTTCTTCCAGTCGAAGAGAAGGCAAGCGTGTTTGTTTGTGCATTCATATTTGTTCTTGCTTTCTCTTGTATTTCGTTGTACTTCTTGTATATTGTTCTTGCTGTTGCAAGAGACTTTGTGGCGAGGTTTCTCCACCCACAAGGAGTTTATTATTAGCCGGTTTTCCGGGGGCTCATCCACCGACGGATTGGTAGGCTTCGTCCACCTTACGGACACGCCGAGGAGTAGGAGTTTATCTCCGAACCTCGTTACATCGACGAGTAAGGTTTGATTGTTTTCTCTTCCGTTTCTTTGTTTTATTTCCGCTGCTAACACTAATTGTAGAAGAAACGAGAGCGAATTGGGGCGGCTATTCACACCCCCCCCCTCTCTAGCCGTGATCAAGGATCCTAACAATCCTCTTATCAATTTATATATTTTTTGATCTCCAAATAGACTCACTTAACCAAATGAACTCAATATTTCATATTAACTTATTTAAGCATGGTCATGCATTTTAGTAGTCCTACTTAATAAAGGGGCCCACAAATATCCCTTCCATTAAAGGAATAGATTTCATCTATATCCCTCACATCCATCCTTATAAATTATTGCATACCCAATTATTGACTTTATAATCCACCTTGTTACATGTGAAGTTTGTCGATACCACAATACACAATTTCTTATGTAAGGAACTGTAGTGACCTCATATCTAAGGATTATTTATACTAATAGTTATTGTAAGAATATCTATGACACTCATATAATGATCCATGAAGCATTCTCATGGTGGAATAATTCAATACATATTCTCTAATATAGATCTATGTATAAACTTGATATTTTGTATCTATGACTTGTGAGATTAGGTTATCAGTTGACTTACATGCTAGTCTCAACTCATTAATATTGCTCTTGTATATTAATGCTTAATTAGAAATAGTTAATAGTAGTGTTCTATATATATCTACAGTTTTCCACTATCAATTTAACAAATTGATATGATATAGACTAGAACTTACTATCCTAGAACATTATTATACTTATTCAACTGCAGAGATTTAAAGTAAATATAATAACTATAAACATTATCTTTTACTAATAAAATATGATACAATATATCCCTTATCAATCATCTCATAATTAGCTCTTAAAGCTGATACTAAACTGAAACTAACACATAACTGGTACATAAACTTTTCCCATGATTCATTAAACTATGATTCCTATATATTAATGATACATAGCTCATCTGGATGCATCCCATCAAACATTTTAAACTTAGATCATCATTCTAAAATCTACTTGTTTTATATATACAAACTAGTGAACCCTAGATTGTGTTGGTAAAATTAAGCCCAATTTAGTCTTGAAAACCAAAGTTTGTACTTTAAATTTGAAAAATATGTTTATTTTTTAGATATATCATCAAATAGGTTAAGATTAACCAGATAATTAATAGTAGATGAAGTCCAAATAGATTGAGATTGACTAGATATTTGAAAATATTGAAATTCAATAAGTGTTGGCAATAGAGAAGTCCAACAGCGAGTTAGCAGATGGAAAGTTTAATACGTGACAACATTGGAAAAGTCTAATGAAAAATTGACATTAGAGAAGTACAACATGATATTGGAAAATGATGAAGTCTAAATAGATGAAAGAGAACTGAATGTTTATTATTGATAGAAGTCCTAATTGATCAAAGTTAATTAATGTCAGGTAAGGGTGAAGTCCATAATTAAACTAGCATTTTTATGTATAATAAAGGGTTTAGAATTAGTTTTTGTGTAATCTAATATATGTATTAAGTGTGCAAGTGCAAAAAAAACTTGATAGAATATGTTGTAGGAGCAATGTGAAAGTTTAACAAGTCTTAGCGGATGGAAAGTCCAAATGGATCAAATAGATTAGACATTTGATAAATAAAAAGTCATAATAGGTCAAGTGAATCGAATATGAAGTTGGTAAGAAGTCCTAGTACGTCGAGGATAATCAAATAATAGGCAAGTAAGAAGTCCCAATAGATTGAGGACTATTAGATACCTAGCAGGCCAAAAGTCTTAGTAGGTCGAGGATAAACTAATACAAATAAGTCATAGAGGACTGAATGTTAAGCGATTGATAGGAAGTCCTAATAAGTTATGAAGGACTAGATGCCCTTGAGTGAAATGTTGGTGCAATCAATATCCAAGATTTTAACATTTTTTTTATCAATATATTTAATGGGGAGTATGGTTAAGGTTGGCCAAGTTAGTGTAAAGTCCAAGCATGCTAAAAGTGACCAGATGCTTGGCTGTTGAGTGAGAAGGTAAGGGTGACCTAGGCAAGGAAAAGTTTCAATAAGTCAAGGGTGATTGAATGTCTGGCAAGGAAAACCCCCAAGTAAGTTAAAGGTGACCAGATGTTTGGCAAAGGAAAAACTCTAGGGGAGTAAACCCTAGGTAATAAGAAAACTCAGATAAGTAAATCTAAACAAATGAAAAATTCTATCGGAGTGAACCCTAAGTAGTGAGGAGCCTTGGAAAAGTAAACTCCGAGCAAGTGAGAAGTCTTGGAGAAGTGAACTTTAAATAAGTGAGAAATCTTGGATTAGTGAACTTCAAGCAAGTGAGAAATCTTTAAGAAGTGAACTCTAAGCAAATGACGTCTAGTACTAGACAATATGTTGTTTGCAATTTTATCTTGCAAGAAGCTGGATAAAGACTTAGAGGATCTAAAGACCAGAATGTGTCTGGAGGATTGAACCATGTTCGGGCATCTAGAACAAATATGGGCAACCAGAACAAGTCCGAGCGATCAAAATCTCTAGGTGATATCAAATCTGAGCGAGGCTATCAATGGATCTAGAATGATCAAGCTTTAGGCCACTAGAGTTGGTTAAGGTAATCGAAAGTTGCCAAGTTAGCCTAATTCGGAGTCGAAGTGGATCAAATTTATAGTCGAATCAATAGGGTTCGAATGATTGGAAGGGCTTATAGGTGATCGGACAACTATCAACAGGACTCTATA
The DNA here is from genome assembly GCA_037833815.1 of Zingiber zerumbet. Lineage (NCBI taxonomy): Eukaryota > Viridiplantae > Streptophyta > Magnoliopsida > Zingiberales > Zingiberaceae > Zingiber > Zingiber zerumbet. The sequence continues at coordinate 8,423,823 of JBBMJZ010413106.1, read as the reverse complement.
AAAGGAAGGTCAAGGCACCTATTTTAGAGACCAATCACATTCAATCTACTCTCATTCTATGCTCACACGTTTGTTAATTTATGTTCAGGTGATCTAGAAAGTGTCAATATGAGTGCAATTGTACTCAAAACTTCCATTTAAGATCCATTCTTTAGTAAAGAGTTGTTCCATATTTTTTTATTTAATTTGTTACTTTGTTTGTGCTTGTAATTGTAAAGTTGTAAGACGTTTCTCTGCTATCGGAACGTGTCCAAAAAGGAGAAAATTATTTTTAAAAAAAAAGTATTACTTTTTTGTTCTTGTAATTGTAAAGTTGTAAGAGGTTTATTTACGACTAGAAGGTGTCCGAAAAGGATAAAATCGTAATGCTTACGCTCAAGATAGAACCTTGGATATAGCAACCCTAGGGATTGTGAACCAAGTAAAAATGCACTTGTTCTTATTTTCTTTCTTATTTTTATTTTAGTATTTTGTTGTGTGCTAACACTTAGAAAAGAACAACACTGAAAAGAAAAATTGAACATGTTATTCACCCCTCTAGCATACATGCTCTACATGGAAGTCAGTCAAAGGTAATTAAATTGGTAGTGATAGAAGTCCAAACAAGTAATGGAAAACTAAATGCTTAGCAAAGGATGAAGTCCAAGTAAGTCATGAAGGACTAAATACTTAGCAACAGAAGAAGCCCTAGTATATCAAGGGTTACTTAAGTCTTGGAGGATTGGATGCTTGAGAAGGGATGAAGTCTAAGCAAGTCATGGAGGACTAAATGTTTTACAAGAGAGAATGATTTAGCAGGTTAAGTGCAAATAGATACAAAGCAAGGTTGGAAGTCTTACTACCTTGCTTTGTAAGGGAAAGTCTTGAAACATAGAGAGGTTTCTAGGTAATGGAAGTCATGCCAGGTTAAGGGTGACTTAAGGCTGAGCAATGGAAAGTCTTGTAGGTGATAACGATTAGATACTAGGCAAGAGGAATTCTTGGTAGGTTGACAACAACTGATATTGGGAAATGGGTGAAGTCCCAAAGATGAGGAGTTTTTAGGCAAGGGAAGTCCTAGTAAATTGAGGATACTAGAAAACAAATAAGTTCTAGTAAGTCGGGGTTGACTTGAACTAAATAGATGAGGAAGTACTAGAGATGAAGATTCTCTTGGCATGACATAGATCTAATCATGGTGTGTCTAGAACTAGAGTATCAATTGACTATAAAAGAGGAGCAGTCGAGTAATGAATTTGAAACCATGAAGATATGATATTGATCTAGTTTGAGATATAACAAAAGACTATAGGGATAATAATCAACTGATGGAGCAGTTGCAATTGATAAATGAATTCGAAATTGCAAAGTTGTGGTTTAGATAGATTCATGATTTAGGTAGTCGACTGAGGGTGCAATTAATTGGGAAATTGATTTAGGCTAAAATAAAATCAAATAAAAGGTTTTATGCTTGATTAATATATAAGTAGTTGATTGACATTAAAATAAGAACCTATCAAAGAGACATGATCCAAATAAAGATTCAACAACGATCAAGTTCTTTCTATTTAAATTAGAGTAGTCGACCAATGCAGATTGATGAGTAAGCTATGGAATCAAGTCATGACTAGATGAGGAGGAGGAACTTTGGTCCTAAGCTACTTTTAAAGCCTTGTTCTTCTTTTTATCCTCTTGTCTTTTAAATTCAAAGCGTTCTAATTTATAGTGTTCTTTCCTATTACATTCAAAGCAAGTAATAAAAAGACTTGGATCTAGATGTACTTATTATAGTTCTTTTTTTGGAGTTTTTAAAAAGTATCTTATGTCCTTATGATGATATTTTTGTTCTTTTTCATGAACCTTTTGACTAGATAAGCTACTTCACTAGATGAATCTTCACGAAGATGAAGAAGTCGTTTATTTGGGTGTTGGAGTTTGTCCATCTGTAGTAGTCGATAAAGTAGCATTGCAACACAGTAACAGTATAAAGTTGGAGCAGTCGGACGATAAAGAATGAGCATAGAAAAGTTGTTGCAAATGATGTCCTGATGTTGCTGGTCGAAACTTCTTTTATAGGCTTTTCCAGGCACTTGGACCACCCCTCGGTCCCCTCCACTACCGCCTATTTGATCCTACTTCGAAGCTGAGTTATCCAATTTTGAATGCCTAGACCACCCCTAGGAATTTGAACTGTTGATGTGGTTGTACCTCGGTGAAACTCTATCCATCTTGCCTCTCTCCAATCACGGGTTCCTGGACCAGCCCTGGGTGCTTGGACTCTATCGTGTGATGACCAAATAAATCATTCCAACTCAACTATACGCATGGTTAGGTTCGACCCAATCTAGGCGTCTAGACCTACTCGAGGCACCCAGACCTCCAAGTGCCTGGACCCTTCTGAGGCGCTTGGAAGTCCTTTTTTCAGCCAACTTATAGCCTCAGTTTCCTGCACCATAGAGTTAGCACAACAATCATAATATGAATTAAAATTATTAATTAGGTTCTATTTTACCAAGACCAGGATCTAATCTTGATCTCAACTTATACTTTCAAAATGAATCTAAGTTAAATCAACGCTTACAGCCCCACTGGGGCTATCCTCACTGAATCTCTCTCCTCTAGTGCTTACCTCACTTACCAATTGCAAACTTTACTCAACTCTTGACTCACCAGGTTTTCCTGCTAGATGTTTCATCTAGACTTTAGTCAGTTGTCAGGTCTTGCAGACCCAACTAAACTTCCTACTAGATATTAATATATATGGACTTCCTACAATTATCAAGCCCTCCAGACCTGACTGGACTTCGGTCTGGTATTAAGTCCTATCAAGTTTTTCAGTCCTGTATATTTGATAAATAGGTCATAACACACAATATCTAACTTTAAATCATTTTTTATCAATCAAAATATAAGTTTAATTATTAGTGCAAACTGCACCAACACTTTAAACCTCCTATATATTTCACTTATTGATTCTCCATCCTTTCGAATAAAATTCTACAATTGACCAAATAGTAAATCTCTTTTAGCTATTTTTGAATCATGTGTATGTTCATGTAATTCAATTATTTTTCCTATAGCTCCTCTACCCTTTTGAATGGGTTAATCTTTACATATTGCTCAAGTGATCATCTAGGTGATAATTTGCATTTTAAGGTAGTTGTAGTTTTATCATTTGCTTGAGCTTTCTTCTTCTTTTCAGGGGTTGAATTTAAGGATGTATCCATACTCCAAGGGCATCTTGAAACCTTCAAGAATACTAAACCATACATCTATATCATTCATGAAAAGTGCTTCGTCTTATCTTTCCAATAAGAAAAAGTGGTGCCATTGAATTAGGGAGGACTCGGTGCACTAAATATTCTTGTAGAGCCATAGAGTTTCTTCCTTTGGTAGTTAGTCCCTAGGAACTAGCACCATGCTTTGACACCAAATGAAGGATGGGAATGGAGGTTAAAAGGAGGTGGTGAATGGCCTTATTTACAACTTTGACAAAAAGGAAAGTTAATGCACAAAACACAATACACAAATAATTAAGTAAATGCACAAAAGATGAATAAGAAGAGTAATGCTAACTAGTTTTTATATGGTTTGATAGATCCCAAGCTTTTACTCCATAGCTTATAACCTTTCAATGGGTCATTCCATAAAATCCACTAATTTTTTTCTTCTTGGAATTCTTTTGGAGATGAAAAAAACCCTTTACGAGCCTTAAGTACAAGTGTGAGAAGAAAAAATTACAATTAAAAAAAAAGAAAGAGAGAGTTTTAGTAAAGAGTTTGACAAAGTTTAGTTGCTATAGAAAAGTCTCTCTTTGTAGATCATAGGTCCTATATTTATAGTCTTGGCCCAAGCTCTTAAGAAATTTCTTGGACAGTTAATTTGCCCTACATCAATCAACTGCTCTTGAATCATCAGACTACTTACTACTATTGGATAACTACTTCAACTATCATTTTAGTCATCTGTTCCCTTCATTAGTCGACTGCCTCCATCTTGAATATTCATTATAATGAATTAACCATTCTGTTATAATCATTCATCCACCATTAGTTGATTGTTGCCTATTATTATAAGAAATTAACTCATTTTCTCAAAATAATTATCAATTGATTGTTCTTCAGGGAATAACCAAATAGAATGTTTGAAAACAAACATAATGTTTCCTAATCAGTTGGTGTAGTTGACTATTATATCGTCAATCGACTGCTAAGTTGACTGACACATTCTGGTTTTCAAACAATTCATGTCATTTGTTGGCTCAATGATCAATTAATTAAATAATAGCTTTAATTTGGTCGACTAAAGTGGTGACTAAGTCAATTTTAAGGCTTTTGTCTATACCTCTGGTTAGGTGAGCAGAAGCAAACAACTAACAGGAAGACTAGGTAGATTAAGAGATCTAAAGTTAGAGAAAGTTTGAAGACTGGTAAGTAAGGTAAGTAAATTAGAGTGAAGAGATCCAGTAAAAACACATCCCAATTTGGGATGACTTAGGTGTTGATTTAACTTAGAGTCAAATGAGAAGTCTAAAGTTGAGATCAGACTAGATCCAAGCCAAAGTGAAATAGGATCTAACTCACATATTTTTGCATATCTCTATGCGATTCTAACTTTATATTGTAGGAATATCTTATATTTTGTTACAGAATCCAATAAACAAACCCCATCAATTCATAAGTAAGCTTCAGTCGACACAATGATCAACTGGTTTAGTCAACTGATTGTTAGTATTAGTTGGCTAAACCACAAGGATAAAGACAACGAGCTGATTGAATAAGCCAAGGGATAAGCAGTGGTTCAGCCAATTGATAGTAAGGAATAGTCGACCGAACAACATGGATAAGGACATCGATTTGATTGGATAAGCCAAGGAAGAAACAATGATTTAGTCAATTGATATACATTTTCAATCGATTGAGCATAATTCTCATTCGAAGGTAGAATTTGGACGTAAAATTGGGCGGGTTCAAAGGATCCGTCTACTGAACCTATTGATCAGTTGATTAATAAAGTTTGAATCTCGAAAAATAATCTCGAGTTCATGGGATTAGATCAAGTGAATCTTTGCTATAAAACAAGGGGCTCGACGCCCAACAGAAACAACAATTTTGACAACAACTCCCTCGACTCTCTGTTCACATCTGAAGTGTCCGTGCAAGCTGTATTTCGAGTCGAAACCCTTCGACAACCAATGTGATATTCTACATCTTTTTGTTGTAGGTAACCATTTACTTTAAGTACTAAATTTTATTAGGAGAGTTGTAAGAAAGTGTTACAATCTCCTACGTCATGTAATCACATTCTCCCAGTTGAGAGTTCTCAAAAGGAGAATTCTAGTAGATTGCCCAATCGAAAATTGTATAAGGAATTATGGGCCTTAAAGTAGTAGTCATTAGGATTACGAACCAAGTAAAAATAAAGTGCTTTTACTTTCCGCTGTGCCTATATGCTACTAGGGATGAAGTTAAAGTACTTCTCCCTGAAGAAGATAAACTCATTTATAAAGGCTTTTATTCTATCAATGAAGCCTATGACTTACTTCGGACCAAATTAGGTCCTAACTTTATAATTAGTCCTTCACTTCATCTAGACAACCTAATCCAAAAAGATAAAACCTGCTTAATGGCAGCAACTTAATCCATCAATAGTACTCAAGAAAGACAAGATACTGATGTGCTTTCTATTCCACTTAGACCAATGCAATATCAATCATTGGAAGTCTTACAAGTCAACACAAAAGGGTCAATTTCATGTCCATTAAAGCACTTCCTAAAAGCATACTTATATTCGAGGTTTAGGTGATACCTCCTCCTATAAACATTTCATTGAACTTAAAGAAGCCTTGAATTAGTTTCACCAAAATCCCACACCTGGGATTACTATTACTTACGAAGAAGAATACACGTATAAAATTACATGTACAAAATCTTTTCCATAATGTGTTGGTGCAGCGGGGCCGGCAAGAGGGGAGGGGTGAATTGCCTACAATAAGAAAATACCCTCCTCGTTCTTTCAACTCTAAAATAGCAACACTAATAATAATAATAAAAGCAATAGAAAATAAAAGAGAGAGAAAAGACTCAGTAGTTTGACTTGGTTACAACCTAGATGGTTGTTAATCCAAGGCGGTTGAACAGCGCACTAAGAATCTCCTTCTCTGAAGGTGGAGAAGCCTTTTACACACTTAGAGAGCTTAAGAGTTGCTAGAAATTGATTACAGAGTTGATTCAATAACTTTCTAGCTCCAGGGGCTTTTATATAGCTCCTGAAAATCCTATCTCGAGTCTTGAGGGCACCTCCAAAGGGATTGAGGGCGCCTCCAAGGGATTGGCCGGATAAAACTTTATCCGATTGCAAACGGCTAGATTGATCGAGTTTAGGGCTCCCTCAACAACATTGAGGGCGCCCTCAATATGTTGAGGGGGCCCTCAATCTGTTGAGGGCGCCCTCAACACTGTTAAGGGCACCTCCAATGGTGTCTTCAGCTTCCTTCATCTTCCGAAGCTCCAATCGCTTGGGTGATTGCAGTCAATCGAAATAGGGCTCACCCGAACCTAATTTCCGGCCTTCTCCTCGAGTAGGCTTCCATCCCGGCTTTTCGTCCCTCAAACGTCGTACACGTTCTTCTCATCCAAAGGTGTACTCTTCCTCAGCTCTTTCGTCCTTCAAATGCACAAAGCCCGTCATCTCCCTTCCCGTGTCATCCTTCTTGCTAGCAGCATCTTCCGCTCGACTTCCTGCGCTCCTAAGCTCCTGCACACTTAGACACAGGGCTCAAAAATAAACAGGACCTAACTTAAACTTGGTTGATCACATCAAAACAACCACGGGGTCCAACAATCTCCCTTTTTTGATGTGCATCAACCCAAGTTCAAGTTAGGGAAAAAATAAACAAGTAATTTAAAGAAAATTACTAAACTAACATGTTAAGCACAAGTTTGCAATAAATGAAATTGCAACTCTCAAATTAAAACGTAAGTTGATAAAACTTAACTCCCCCTAAAAAAATTTTTTAAACTAACTCCTTGAATCTATCTCTCCCCTTTGATCACAGTAAAAACGGGGGCTTATGTATGAAAAAATTTCTAAGTAGAACAAATTTCTAGGTCTTTTAAAAAATTGATTTTAATCTTAGAAGAACTTTTAACTTTTTGAAAAATTAAATTTAAAATTCTTTGAAAAATAATTTCTAAGTTTAGAAGTGATTTTAACTTTAAAAAAATATTCTTCGAGGAAAAAAAAATAATTTTATGCAAAAAACATTTTTTTTTAAGTAGAAATAATTTAAAAAAAATGTTTTAAAAGAAATACTTTTTCAAAGCATTATTCAAGTCTAATTTTAACACTTGACTAGAAAATTAAACATTTTCATTTCAATATTTTGGCTTCCAGGTTGTGGCTAGGCACTAGGCCTTCTTGGTTATTGGAGCAACAACCACTTCCTTAGACAAAGCCTCAAAAGAAATTATCTGTTTAATTTCTCTTCTGA
>JBBMJZ010413106.1:8394753-8416252 GCA_037833815.1 Zingiber zerumbet | reverse complement strand
CTAAAGAACACATGGGTAGCTAGGAAAGGTTCAGTACTTGTACAAATTTTTGTACAGGGGAACCAGTACGGTATTCTGAGTAATAACCAACAGATCTAAGCTCTTATATAAGGAGGCTGCAATCATAGATAAAAAAATATACATAGAAAAGTAGTTGAAGCTCTCCACCTACATTCCCTCTTTCTCTATTATACAAACTCCTGCTCGACGGAGTGCCTGTGATAGCAGTTGGGTACCATGTAGTTCGGCGTGACCAACAGTGCTTGGTGTGCACCATGGTTAACCGAAGCACAGATCCTCTGGACAACGAAGTGTGGTCCAAAGGATGGACCAGCTCACTCATAGGTGGGATTTCATGGACCCCACCTGTATAACAGGTGGGATCTTTGGAATCCCACCTATGAATCACATTTGGTCCAGGAGTGGACCAGGGTTCCCATTCAGAGGATCTGGACTGGGTTAACCGTTGTATCCTAGGAAATAGATGACCCGAGAAAACCTCGAAGCATAGCCGGAGGTGGAGCGAATTTGTCTACTCGCCCGTTCGGATTCTTCAACCGCTCGATTTCTCTACTCGCTTGACCGCTGGGCTCACCCGCTCGGACGCTCGGCTTCTTCACTCGATTGGCTACTTGGCTGCTTCACTCGGCCTCACTACCCGGCCGGTCGCACGCTCACTCGGCCTCTACGTCCGCTCGGCCGCTCGCCCGGTCGACCTCTTTATCCACCCGGTCAGTCTCTCATTCCGGTCCATCGGTCTCTCCATCCACCCGGTCTACCTCTCTATCCTCCTGGTCGACCTTTCTGCCACTATAAGAAAATTGAAATTTAACAACACTCAAAAGACAAATCTTTTTTTAAAAAGCATTGTCATTTTTTAACAACGTTTTTAGTGAAAAATGTTGTGTATCTCCTTATTTTCTTACTAATAGGCAATATTTTTTTAAAAAAATTGTTGTCTATTAGTGATTTTTATGGGTCAAAGACAACACTTTTTTAAAAGCATTGCCTATTAGTATTTTTTTTTAGTGTTTATGACAACGATTTTTAAAAAGCGTTGTCTATTGTTAAGTTATCATCTAAATCTGGGATGTTATGAACCGTTAGATCAAATAAGGAGTAATAAAGCCCTAAGTTTTACTCGGCACCCACTGTCTACAGAATACCTCCCGAACCTCTCACCTCACGAGTCTTCGATCTCCTCCCGAACCCCTCATCGCACGGCCTCTCTGTCCAACTCCTCATCTCACACCCTCTTTTTCTAACTCCTCTCCGGTGAACCCCTCTCCGCGAACCTCTCTTCGGCGGTGAACCCCTCTTCACCGAATGATACTCTACCAAAGCCGAGCGACATTTTCTTTCCCATTTTCTGTGGCATTCATCTTCCTCAGGTTTATACAAATCCTTTGCCAAGGTGACATTCATCTTCCTCAGGTCTGTGACATGCATCTTCCTCAGGGTTGGAGGGTAAGCGCTTCTCGAATCATGGAAACTCATCACTTGATTTCACTGCATCAAGGAATCCCTCTTTTAATCATACTTTTTTGGGGAGGAAGTTAGTTGGTTACGATCATGAGATTCTAAAACCCTCTTCTTTTTGTTTGTTTTCTCTGATGTTTTGCTTTAAGAAGGTTTATGCCCTGGCGATTTCTTTCTTTGAACTTTTCCTCTTGATTTTTAGCTGAAAATTTTCAATTTTGGAGGTGTTATTGTTGACGTGCTGAGAATACTTATGAGTTTCAGGATGGTAGCTAGGAATAATCTGGTTATGCTGGAATTGATGGCACAAGGAAGGTTAGGAACCTCTTTGGATTACCTGATCGTTCTAGTGTCTTTAGGAGCACGCGACTAGTTATGTACAAAAGCTATTGTTTGATCCTGCCAAAAGATAACACGCTAGTTATATGTTAACAACGTATTTGATCTCCTGGTCGGACTTGTACTAGGCTTAGGATGTTTCTTTCAGAGCAGCTATATGTTGCTCTGAATACAAAAGAGTTAAGAGTGGAATTCCAATTTCAGAGCAGCTATATGTTGAGTAGTATCTTTCTATATAGTCTTTCACTTATCTAGAAGCTATATGTTAAACACGATGTTCTAGAATATTGCATGAGAAGTTCACAAAGTCAAAGATATGATTTTATTCCTTGAACGTTGTCACATGACCAGACTAACTAATTAGGATAATGCTACCTGGTGGCTTCTTCTGCCTGCTTCGTGCCAATGATGACAATCCAAGTTGTAGCAGAGCGCATGCAGAAAATCGAATCTGAGGTCAAGGAAATAAAAAAGGTCTTTTTTTACAATCTCTGCAACAAACAGTACAAATTGGCAATAGAATTTGAAAGTCATCTAAGCTCTTATGACCAGTGTTTTGAAAATAGGACCGGACCGGCTAGCTCGACCGGTTGAACCGTGAACCGGCCCTTGATCCGGTCTGATCAACCAATAAAGCCAAAAAAGACTAAAAACTTGTCAAAACCTGTCAAAACCGGTCAAAACTGCACAAAAACCGGTCAAAACCGGTCAAAATTGGTCAAAATCGCAGGTTTAACCAAGATTGAAGTATGATTTTTAATTATTGAAGTATAATTTATATATATATAATGGTTGAACTACCGATTTGATTGGTCAAATTTAAAATATTTCGATCCGATTATCTCACCGGTTTAATGACGGGTCCGGTTTTTAAATCATTGGGAAAAACCGGAATATCCCTCAGCCAGAACGAAGTAACTCAACCCGTCTCTTTTGGCCATCAGCGAGGGTGCAAAATTGGGTACACAGTTATAATGGCCGTCTGTTTCACGCCAATGTTCGGGCCCCGCTTTGACGTTTGTCTCTTATCCTTCATTATTTTCCGTCCACCCAGTACTATTATTTTATTTTCATTTATTAAACGTCAAACTCAGCGATCGATTATGGTCAACCCTACAGCTAAGTTCAGTGTGCCATCCACCATATTTTATCTCCGCATTAACTTATTTAAATCTTAATAAACGCATTAAATTAAATATAATGGTAAATTACAACGGATAGACTTCTAATAAAATATTGAATAAGATTACAAGGCCAGCAGCATCCAAAATTAAAGATAAAAGTCTACTGCAACTGACATAATTTTCAAACATGTGATCTTGAGAAAAAGGAACACGTGTCAGACCAATGATTTCGCTCAACGGTCGACGTCGAAGGTGAAAGATGGGTAATCGATGAATACGTGGATCATTTTTTCCTTGATTTCTTTATAGATATTCTTCGTTATTTTATTTTATTTTTAATTAAACACGAAGGACGAGGAAGTCCACCCCCACTTGTTGTCCACCTAATTTGTGGACCAATAGCCTCAAAACTCAACTCAATATCTTCTCCTTGTTGCACAATGGGTCCTGCATACGGCGACAACTTGTCTAGCGAATAGAAAAAATGGTAAGAGGCGGGTGAATGTTGCCAGAAAGACGAAGAAGAAAAAGCGATATCCAAAATTGGATACAATCACGAGGAGAAAGTGAGCGGTATCAGCCGTTGGATGTAAGGCTGCCTTTGACTCGAATCTTAGTCGTCCTCTTTATAAAACATTCTATCTTCCTCCCTCCGCCACTCGGCCCACTCCCTCCTTCCGTCTCTCTCGCGTTGCTCGTTTGTTAGAGATTCGTTCGGCCGGCGCTCGATGGCCGTCGATCTGATGAGATATTCCAAGATAGACAACCAGATCGCCATCCAGGAGGCAGCCTCCGCCGGCATCCGCTCCATGGAGCATCTGATCCAGCAGCTTTCGCTCCAGCAGCAGCAGCAGCAACCGCTCGACTGCCACGAGATCGCTGGTCACGCCGTCTCCAAATTCAAGAAGGTCATCTCCATCCTCAACCGCACCGGCCACGCTCGCTTCCGCCGAGGCCCCACTGCGCCGCCGCAGCCTCCTCTGCCGGAGCCGTCTCCACCCGCAGCCACGAAGACGATTGCTCTTGCTCCGATCCCGCTCAGCGTCAAGCCCCCAAACCACCCGCTCTCGCTCCTGCCTCCGCCGCAGTCGTTGACGCTAGACTTCACGAAGCCGGTCACCGCCTCGGCTAGGGAGTGCTTCAGCATGTCGACACCGATGCCGTCCGCCACGTCGTCGTTCGTGTCGTCCGTCACAGGTGACGGCAGCGTGTCGAACTGCACGCTCGGACCGTCCTCCCTCCTCCACCCTCTCTCTGCTGCATCGGCAGGGAAACCGCCTCTCTCATCCGCTAATAAGCGGAGGTGCCACGAGCACGACCACACCCAATCGGAACACGTAGCTGGAAAATACGCTGTTCCCGGCGCTCGTTGCCACTGCTCCAAGCGAAGGTGAATAGAGCCATCTCGAAATCCAATCCTGTATCAATTTATACATCAATTCGCCCCTAACGAATTAATCCTCGATTAAGCAGGAAACTGCGTGTTAAACACACCATCCGCGTGCCTGCGGCTGATTCAAAGGCGGCGAATATCCCAGCCGGCGACGAGTACTCGTGGCGCAAATACGGGCAGAAGCCCATCAAGGGATCCCCATATCCAAGGTAACTCCTTTCTCAGCTCCGCTCCGTCTAATCCCGATCAAACTGGCACGGATCGATCTTACCCTCTTCAAACCGCAGGGGTTACTACAAGTGCAGCACCCTGCGCGGCTGCCCTGCGAGGAAGCACGTCGAGCGTGCGCCGGATGACCCCTCGATGCTCATCGTCACGTACGAAGGAGAGCACCGCCACACTCCCTCCGCCTGCATCCCGATCGCCGGAGCCGCCGCAATGTGACGCCGTCTCAGTGCAGGCCTCGGCCGTCTCCTCGATCCCCTTTCCCATGTTGTTCGATTCGTGGGCTCTCTTCCGCTGCCTTTCGACGAGGAGAGAGGTTTTGTTTTTTGTAAAATATTTTCTTGGTTGAAGAAAAAACCGAAAAAAATTTGACCAAGCGGCCGGTGCGTATCAAGTGGCAGTCTTTGTCGTGTAGCGGGCTCGTGATTAATTGGGTAGGATTGAAGAGCGTTTTGAAATCCGGGGATTGAAGTCTACGTCTTCCTCATCCCTACCCGAAGAAATATAACGGGTCCCACCGAAATCGAATTTGGGTAAGCAGTTGCGTAGCTCGCACTAAACTGCGGGTCGTGCTTGAGAAGGTACGATAGCAGAAGTCAAAAGACGATGAAGATACCGGGGCCCACTGCCTGGTTTACTGGTGCTTACTGACGGTATTTGTTTATTAAATTGCGGTGAAGGAGGGTGGGCCACCTGAAACGTTTCCTAATGCTGTATTATTTGGCAAAGTGATATTATTTTTTATGATTTAAGTATTTATTACAGATGTTTTTTTATTTCGGTTTAAATGCTTTTATCAAAACTTATATTTTAAAATCTATTAGAGGATCTATATATTTATTTAAAATTCCTTTTCACCATATTTAAATTTTATTTTCTTTCTTCACATTTGTAAATTCGATAAGACAAATCTTTCTCTATTATAGAATAGAAATTTAAAAATTTAAAAAGAAATATTATTTTATTTATAGAATAGAAATTTAATTCTTCAAATTTAGAAAATCATTATTTATTAAATCTAAATTTAAAAAATATATAGAATAAAAGCTTTTAACTATTTTATATAAAATTTAAGCTAAAATTTTTAGATAAGGTAGTTCATGAGGATATTCTTATCCTTCCTTTTTTTTTCTTATAAATTATCTATTGTTTTAATTATATTTAGTAATAAACTTTTAAATGAATTTCTGATATTGGGCGCGGAATGGCTTCTTCGTGCTGGCAAACAACTTTCTGTTATTTTGAACCCGTTACGAAACGGCTTATTCATACAGACAACTTTCTGTTTCTTCGAACCCGTTCCGTGCGAATGACTTTCTGTTAATTTTCTGTTTTACCTGCGGTAGCCCTTTCGTCTCCAATTCCGTGTTTCACTTGTAACACCGAAATGTCATGTCTATAACATGGATATAAACTCATCGTCACATGCAATGATATAGACAACGATATAAGCACATGACGGTAGTGGCATTCTTGTGAATAGGAAAAATGAGAGGTGAATCATCGGGAAGGGTCAATTGATTGAATGGATCTCGTCTGCGCTGCGTAGTTCTAATAATAAAAAAAATCTCAGCAGTGAAGCGAGTTCGACACCAGCATCAGCAGAGAGGAGGACGACGGAGATGGGGGAGACGAAGATAGTCCATTCACCTATCGTCACTTACACTTCCATATTCTCGCTCCTCACGCTATGCCCTCCCTTCGTCATACTGCTGTAAGATCTCTTCGCTCTTCATTTTCCCTGCCCTTTCTCTCTGATTTGTTTAGGCGATTGCAAATTGTCAGACTATAACTCTGAAACTAGGCGTTCTACGGAGCCAGCCCGGGTGATCTACCCGGGCTGATCTCAGGATTTGGGGCACAAAGCGTCTACGCCGACGTCGTCAACGTCTTCGCTCCGGGCTAGCTGCCGACGTTGACGTCGTCGCCCCTGGCTAGCCACCGACGTCGCCGCCCCGGGCTGGCTGCCCATTTTTCTCATTTTTTCCCTTTCTTCCACTGTAATTTTCTTTTTCACCGTCGTTGGCTACCCGGGTAGCCATGAACGTGGCTCCGCCACATAGTTTTGGTTTATCTATTTCGTCTCCAACTAAGAAATTTAATTACCTTATCAAGCTTATGCTTCAGTTCTTTGGAGGGATCACTTTATATTTATAGTTATTAGCTTCTTGGTTAATTTGGAAAGGAGTTAGCTAAATATGTCACCTCATGCCCATATGGATCCTTTTTAATGTTTTCTTAGTGGTAAACTTGTATAAATTCATTATACTCAGATGCCAAAGTTTCTCAAACAGCATGTGTTTTTGTTCCATCCATTAATGGATAACCATACTTTTTTCCTTGTACAGTTATCCTCTTCTTTATTTATATCTTTAGGCTATTTTCTTAATAATGAGTTGAGGATCTTATTACTTTCTGGATGAAATGATCATATTGCTCATGTCACTGTTCTTTGACGCAGATGGTATACGATGGTTCATGCTGATGGATCAGTCCTGCAAACCTTTGAATATTTTAGGAAACATGGCCTGCAGGGTCTCAAAAATATCTGGCCTGCACCTTCCCTCATTGCTTGGAAGATAATTGCTTGTTTTGGTGCTTTTGAAGCCATACTCCAGCTTGCACTTCCTGGGAAGAGGGTTGAAGGTCCGATCTCTCCTAATGGAAATATACCTGTCTACAAGGTTTGTGTTAATTAACATCAAGACTGACATAACACCTCAGAAATGCCGTTCACATCCCTTTGTTTAAAGAATATTTATAAAATTAAAGCAATGCTTGATCTTATTAGTACTTCCCGCGCCATTCAGTGGAGGCCCCTGTTTATGTGCAATTTCTGTTAGTATAAAATAATGATCCTCTGAAAGGTTATATATATGACCTTTTGAGTTATGTACTGATGTGGGTATTCTGCACTCTATTGCTTAAAAATTATTTGGAGTCATCTATGATCATTGTGTTCACCTGAATTTTTAAAAGAAAATTTCACCATATTATATATATGTATATTGGATTAGAGTATTGAGTAGTTAGAAAATGACATGTCAAAAAAGTTATTATAGTAGAGATGATTGTTAAGATGGATATGAGTCTACCCTGCATGAGCAACTAAGTGTAATTCTAATAGATTGTAGAATGAGAGAAAATATATTGTGATGGTCTTATGGTTCAAAAGGAACTCTAGTTAATGTAATTAAAAAGTGATTTAAGAGATCCAATGATTCTGTTAGTATAACCTCATGTAGATTCCAATCATGGAATAAGATTCATGCAATCTGGTCTCAAAATAGTTAGGACTTACATGACTTGGTGGTGATAATAATGATGATGAAGAGTGTACATGACCTTGAATTATGTGTGTTGTTTGTTAGGTATCCAGAAATGTATAGTCTAATAAACAACTTGGTCACAGTCATTCAAGACCACGTATCATTGTATAAGTTTTTGATTTCTTTCTTGTTAATTTATGTACTTGTGATAAGTATTCTTAAAAAACCAAATAGCTAGTAGATTGGAAATTACATTTACATCAATGTTAGATTGATTTTGTTAGCAGATAAGGAATTTTTAATTGCAACTTATGGAATAATAGATAGGGTGTTGTAATATAACGATCGGGTAGTAAAAGGACACCCCATTTATAGAATTTCTCAATGCATGTACTTCTGTCTAGCAGCTTAGAGATCCCAAGGTCTATTTTTCCTTCACTTAAGGAGACTATACATTTTGAACAATATGAAGTCACTGTTAACATAAGTTCTTTCTTTCTCTTGATTGCAGGCAAATGGGTTACTAGCTTATGCTGTAACATTAGTAACTTACATCGGCCTTTGGTGGTGAGTGTTTTGAAAATATATAGTGCTAAATCTGTATGATTCACTAAGTACCTGATTATCTTCACATCTCTATGCTCTTTTCTCCATTTTTTTTTTATCTTCAACTTGAAATTTATCTTTTCCAATTTCTGTTTTTGGAAAACACAAGGTATGGAGATTGGTTTGATTGCTATTTGTTGTAAGTTTTGAAGGTAATGGCAGTCTTTTTTATTTTATATACTAGCATATCACTTTGTTAAGACCGTTGCCCGGCTAGAAGGGGGGTTGAATAACCGTGCACAATTAAAAGAAATGAACCCTTCTCAGACTTAAAAGAACGCTTGCATAAAATAATTAAATGAACAGAAAAAAAATAGAGGCTCAAAGTTTTTACTTGGTTACAACCGGGGAGGTTGTTAATCCAAGGAAATGAATCACACTACTTTTTCCTTCCCGTGGAGAAACCTCTTTAGAACAATTTACGCACAAAAATGAAGAAGCTAAAGAAAGAGGAAAGTGTGTACAAGTATTGCTCAGTAATTGTTGTTGTCTGGTTTTGGATCAAGGCTGTATTTATAGCCTTAGTCGGGGCGCCTGGAAGCGTTCTAGGCGCCTAGAGTGGGATAGAATTCTAACATTGACGCAACGGTCAACATCCACGTCGAAGTGGATAAAAATGAGGTTTCGGGCGCTTGGACCCTAAAAAGTCAATAGGGTTGACTTTTTCTGATTTGGGCCCTGCTTCGTTGCTGCTCGCCTAAGTCCAGGTCTTCCACTTCGGTTCCGCTCGCTTGGGTGATTCCGGCCATCCGGAATAGGGCTCACCCGAACCCAACTTCCGGCCTTCTCGAGCAACCTTCTGCTCCGGCTTCTTGTCCCTTTGAAACGTCGTGCGCCTCCTTCTCATCCGCCTGCGTACTCTTCCGCAGCATCTCGTCCCTCAGACGCACCAAGCCCGTCAGCTCTCTCCCGTGCCGTCCTTCTCGCTAGTTGCGTCTTTTGCTTGACTCCTAAGCTCCTGCACACTTAGACATAAGGTTAAATACAACAGGACCTAACTTAACTTGTTTGATCACATCAAAATAACCTTGGGGTTCTAACATTATTTTCCTCTACATGTATGCACATTTTTTGACGTCGGTTGGCAATTCATGTGTATTTATCTTTATTCTAACATACTTGCTAACTTTTAACTATGACTAGTGTTTCTTGAATTGTCTATGAAGGTTTGGAATCTTCAACCCTGCAGTTGTGTATGATCACCTGGGAGAAATTTATTCAGCACTTGTTGTGGGAAGTTTAGTGTTCTGCATTTTGTTATACTTGAAAGTGAGCTTCTGTAAATTTCAATCTAGCTTTTCCTATGGTTATTACTATCCTTTGTTCCTAATCTGAGATGATTGTTTTTCTCCATAGGGTCATTTGGCACCATCTTCTTCTGATTCTGGTTCATTAGGGAACTTCATAATTGATTTTTATTGGGTGAGCTTTCTTAACCATAGACATTATTTGCAGAGTTGTTGTGTCATAGTTTTTTTCTGGATTGATTGCACATAAAATAATCAGATAAATGCATCTGATTGATAATTTGAGATACTATGGAGTATGCAAGAGCCTTGCAAATATTTCACAAAAGCAATTGAACATATTACAATGGATTTGTTGATTTATTTTTTAATCACTGTTACCTAATCATGGCAGGTTATGTGCCAATGCTTAAACTTTTATTAGCTATATTTGATAGTGAAGGATTTTATCTGTTACTTGTGCACAGATGTACCACTATTTTTACATATTACAATTATGTTTGCATGGGTGCACTCAATTCTTGCATTTCCATTCTCTGTACTAATGCTACATGAGATTTCTCCAATCTGCATATAGATTAAACTATATTTGTGTATGTTAAAATTTACTTGGTAAAATATGTAGCAGTCTTACTTTCTTCTGGTTGTCTCTTTAACCAATTGATTCCCTTTTGCTTCTTAACTGCGCATGTTTATCCTCAACAAACATTAAACAGGTGTGTCTATTTGCTAAAGTCAAATGTCATAAATTCAATGTAGCCTCATTCATTTTCTTTTTTAGCATAGAAAGTAATATATGCTCTTGACCACAGACTTAGACAGGAAAATCACTCTGTGATTTGTTTTGCTGAATAGTTAAGTCTCAATTATTAGCCAATACCAGGGAGCAGAACTACCCAAGACTAGTAGTTAATGCTCTGGATATTTCCATGGGAAATTGTGCTATAACATTTTCTGGTGTTGAGGGTTTTAGTCTTAAAAGGAGTACCATGAGATCAAATTGCACTGGAAAATGCATTTTTCCTTTTAAAAAAAAATACTTAAATATTTATGTTTGGTATAAATGAATAACCTTATTTGTGACTTCATTAATATTTTATTTTCAAATGTTTCATTGCCTACTCTGTATGTGTTTGTTCTTGATCCAATATATGTTGACTTAAGAGTTCAGAGGATATTTTCTAACCATATTTACTTGTGGAACCAACGAATCACAAAAAACCTTCAAGTATTTTTTCCATTATGTGAAATCTTATGAAATGATTTATTTAGAAATCTAAAACACTTGCCCACCAATATTCAATGTTGCCATATATTCACCGTCATGGAAAAAAATTCTTTCACGTCCTTGGTCTCACTGCCCACCATAATGCACATATGCATGTCACTTCTGTTGCAACAACAGGATTATTTTTACTATGATGATTGGATCTTATATAATATCACATACATGTAAAAACTCTTTAAAAATGGCTTAGAATATGATGCCTTTGATTTCATCAACCACATTCTAACTCTCATTATAAGGAATGCCCAATGAATTGGTCTGTCACAAGTCAATTTGAATATGGCGCATTGGAATACTTTACTGCCTGGTCTCTATTTAAGCTTTTCAATCTAGTTCTGCAGTTCCATGAACTTGTCAATCTCTAAAGCTCCATTCATGTTAAGTTGTTGGGAAAAGATCATCTTGACAGAATTGAAATTCTCCTCTTTTTATCAGTAAAGTTTGATTTCTGGCTATACAATAAACACTTGCCTCACACTGTTTGTTTAATTTTCTTGCATGGAGAAGTATATTTACTGATATGAGGTCCTGGCAGAGGAAACCTTAGGTGGAATAGGTTATTCTTTGCTTTTAAATAATTGCCATTAAAACCACATGAGGATCTTACCTCTTGTTGTTATTGTTGGACTTCCTTTTGCTCAAGCATTTGGTTTGTGCCTTTCTTCGTGCTAGTTTGTTTCTAGCTATGTGTCCTTACTGTGCAAGTTGTATCTCATGTATTAATATCCTTCTATAATGAGCAAATGAATTACTTGGCAATGCTTTTCAGCCTAATTTTTCCTTTCAATGTAGCGGCAATTATACAGTTTCTGGACAATTATTTTTTTTTCTTGTGCAGGGCATGGAACTGTATCCTCGTATTGGCAAAAACTTTGACATTAAGGTTTTTACAAACTGCCGATTTGGTATGATGTCTTGGGCTGTTCTCGCCGTCACATATTGCATCAAACAGGTCAATTTTATCTTTACATCTGTTCTTTGAGCTGTTGATAAATATAACATATGAGGAAAGCACTAATATTTCAAACAGCATCTGGAACAACAATAAGGAAATTAAATTGAGGAAGAAGATGCTGACTTTACAGATGTCTGTATCCCTGGTTTTAAGCTGGGTGATAGTGAGAAATTTTTGTAATTTTCTTAGTTTAAATTGCAAATCCTTCAGATGTCAGCCTACACTTTTTTTACCTGCTATGGGCTCCTGTAGGTATTACTTACTTAGGGTTAAAAGGCCAATTGATCTTAGTTTTGCCCCATCAACGCCTCAGCTTCACCTCCAATATGTTAAAAGAACTTTTGGTGGCTTACAAGAGAGTTACAATTACCCCAATCTTCCCAAATGCAGTGTTTAAAGGCGCCTTTATAGTTGGGCGATGCTCATGCGAACCTTGCTCCATATGACTGTAATAACCAATAAAGAAGAAATGATCATGTGAGGAGTAGGTATTTATTGCCATCGACTTGTTATCTCAACCAATTAGGCACCTGGATGTAATGCCTTATGTGAAGGATGGATTCCCCAGGTCGACCTTAAAAAATATGAGAAAGACAAAAATGACTGAAGGTTGTACAGTTGAGAGATTATTTGAAGCAAAACATGTAGAGTTTTCTAGTTAATTCACCTATGATGCTGATATCTGGATCAAAATACAAGACAAAAAGGATAAGCACACATGCAAGGAAACATTTAACATATTCTCTACCGATAATGAACTCAGCACGCACGATCACTGTTTATCAGTGGTTTGTTCAATTTAGTTTTGATTCTCAAATAATTTTTTACCTGCAGTATGAAATGAATGGTGGAGTATCTGATTCTATGCTGGTGAATACTGTGTTGATGCTTGTCTATATCACTAAATTTTTCTGGTGGGAAGCTGGGTACTGGTGCACTATGGATATTGCACACGATAGGGGTTGGTATATAATTCAATAATTTGTTATGTTCAACT
Organism: Zingiber zerumbet; assembly: GCA_037833815.1. Taxonomy (NCBI): domain Eukaryota; kingdom Viridiplantae; phylum Streptophyta; class Magnoliopsida; order Zingiberales; family Zingiberaceae; genus Zingiber; species Zingiber zerumbet. The sequence continues at coordinate 8,403,330 of JBBMJZ010413106.1, read as the reverse complement.
TTTTTAGTTTCTAAAATATCTGTTTGATGTATGCTTGTGCATAGTGATTAATAATTAGGATCAGGCTAGATACCTATCTTTTAGCTTTCAATTTATAACCTATTATTGACCAATAAGCATACCATATGAACTTTTCTTGCACTTTTCTATCAGCTGGATTCTACATATGTTGGGGATGCTTGGTATGGGTTCCCTCAATCTATACCTCTCCAGGGATGTACCTTGTTAATCATCCTGTTCATCTTGGTACCCAGGTATATTTTATATATTCAAATTTCTCCCATGAATGATCTTGTTAAATGTAAATCTTATTCCTCTGTTTATAACTTTCTTTTGCCAGCAATTATGCAACCTTTTTTGTAGCATCTTAATGTTTGAATATCTCTGCAGCTTGCAGTTCTCATACTTATATCTGGACTTCTTTGCATCTATGTTAACTATGACTGCGACAGACAAAGGCAAGTCTTTCGCAGAACCAACGGGAAGTGTTTGATTTGGGGGAAAGCTCCATCAAAGGTTTCAGGCTGTTTACACACCATATTCTCTTATGTGAATTTTTGTTTTATTTTTGAATATGCTTTTGAAGCTTTGAACATATTGATTCCAACAGATAGTTGCTTCCTATAAGACTGAGCAAGGGGAGACGAAAACTAGTCTTCTCCTGATTTCTGGATGGTCAGTCCTTATATATGCAACATGTAAAATAAGATGATTTGAAATTGTATTGTCCATGTAACTTCATCTTTTGTATCAAAGATGGTCAAACTCTTTATCTTATGAAAGTTTAAGTTGGTTGCAAAGTAAACTTTGAATGCAATTATTAATTATTAGATTAAATGGGCAGGTGGGGTGTATCTCGTCACTTTCACTATGTGCCCGAGATATTAGCTGCATTCTTCTGGAGTGTACCAGCACTTTTTAACCATGCAAGTGTTTGTTGGATATATTCTATTGTCTAGTAGCATTCTTTGCCTATGGGTTTGATCTGATATTTTATTCTACTGCTGCAGTTCCTACCTTATTTCTATGTGATATTTCTCATTATTCTGCTCTTGGATCGAGCGAAAAGGGATGATGATCGATGTTCATCTAAGTAAGTTATAAAAATATTTTTTGATGTTGTTTAAATGTTTTTTTTCCATCTAGCACATGATAAAAATATGATGAATAAATTATTGAAGTTAGCATATTAAACAATTGTACACGTATTGATCAGCTGACTTATTGGAAGGTTTGTCCTTTACTATTTTATATGTTATTGTTGCAAAGAAAATTTCTCTTTTGATTGCTACTTTGTAAAAAGTGAGAGTTTAATGAACTGGGACTTCAGGGATTTGGGTAATATTAGAAATGAAGTTGTTCTGGTACTGGATGGATATACCATCAATAGATCCATGGACAATTACATCTTGCCCCCAGGGTGTAGCCGAGCCGGTAACTATATAGTAAATTTGCAGAAATGGATAATTATATCCTGTTGTTATGGGCTAGATGATAATATCGATATACATTATATGGATATTCAATTTTTTGAGATAGCAATTTATTGAAATGTTTGCAAATTTTTCATCTTTTTCTCTACAAGTATTTTAGTGTAGAATTCACATCCACCTATTGTTGGAACTTAATATGGTTTCTTTATGATAAAGACTTGGATTAAGCATCTGTGGTTTTCATGTATTGCGAGACTTTATGCCATTCTTCCCTTGTGAACTTTGTTGACCCTGTCAGTGAGGTTTACCCTACTTACCCTGAAATTCCTACTTCAATTCGTCTTTGAATATGGTTAAACATTTCTGAATTCTGTAGATGAGCTTACTTGTGTTTCTTATTTTTATTCTTGACCTGTTGTAAATGTTGATACAATGTTCAACTTGTGACAGGTACGGAAAGTACTGGAAGATGTACTGCGACAAGGTGCCTTACAGGGTCGTACCTGGGATTTATTAAGTATGTCTGCTCGGTTAAGATTCACATGCTAAGTCAGATAAAAAAGATGGTATCCCTGTATTCAAATTAATGCAAGTGTGCGGCGCTCATTGAGTCAACCCTTTACTATGTAGCATACTGAAATGTAGTCTCGACAATCTGACGTTGTGTGGGATTCCTTATCCGTTTATGCAGTCTATCTAGCTTTATACTCCTTGTATCGTGGCTGTTGTAGAGAGACGTTGGATTGGTTTTTGAATGCTTTGCGTTGCCAGTAGTTTATGATGGTTGAATGTTATGCTGAGAACCAACTCTTCAGGCGCATTTCCTCTAAGCCTATGCTTGTTGGAGGTGCTTGAATGACCTCCAGGCTATCAGCAAGCGATTTCTATTGAGACCTTTCTTAGTGCTTGCCCACGTTTAATTAATGCAACTTAATTGCCTAATTAAATTATGCACGGTGGCTTGTAATATAGCTTCTGTGTTTCCCCTAATAAAATAACAACATATGTATAATATATATGCTGCATTTTTTATATAAATATAATCCTCTTTCGGAATGATAAATCATTTCGGAGAGGTAGAAAATGAAAGAACTTCCTACCAATCTCTTGAGGGCAAATCAACAAGCATGGTAGCACTTTTAGAACACGACAATAATGAGATAAGTTCCCGGTCATTAAGCAGTCACATTACAATCGTGTCTTTCATCTGTTAGAGGGGGGCACGGTGATTAAGATCAAACAGGAGGTACCCTTTTAATTATAAAAAGTAATAAAAAAAAATGCTCCGCCAAAATTATATAAAGTGACATCGTTTGCTGTTATGCTGCCTTCTGGACTCCTTTTTTTTCGGTCATTATGTTAAAGCTTTGCTTGCTTAAGTCACTCCCGTACGTGCTCTTCCTCCCGTTTAAATAGCTGATTTTCTTTCCCTAGTATTTGATTTAAATTAAATTAAATTAATTAAAATTAAATAAATTAACTTTTTTTTAACTAATTGAGTTGATTAAATTTTTTTAATAAAAACTAAATAAATCAAATTGATAAAATATCAATTAATATAAATTTTCAATCGTATTAACTGATTTTTTTATTTATATTTGATTAACATAAAATATCAATTTTTTTAAAAAAAATTTGATAGATTAATTAGGTTTAACCGCTTTTCCTCATCCTTAGCAGGAGGTCATACCATATGGCTGGTGAATCATCAACTGAGAATTGAGGAGGGCGTGACGTTCTCCAAAGGTATCAGGCGTAAGTAGTGCTGCGATAGAGGCCGACACACAGAGTGGAAACTGCATGATGTCATGGATCCCGAGGCCTGTCGTGAGACCTTCGGGAATTAATGTACACACATGGACCAGGTTGAAGGGCTCATTAGAGGTCCATGTATAGTAGCTAAGCAACGGTGACAGAGGCCGTGTCATCTAAAATATCATCGTCGACGACGATGATACTGGAAATGTAAATGGAATAAAAAAAAATTAGAGTAGAAGAAATTTTATTATGTATAAATTTTTAATTTTTAATTTTATATTGGGAGTTTTTTTTTTTAATGATTAGTTTAAATTATGGTACGTGTGTACTGACATTATGAATATATATATGAAAAGATACTCTCTTATACACGTGAATATACAAAGATATAAATCTAATGTCCAGATTATACTGAATCAAGTTAACTCGTATGCGAGCACGATTTACTCACATCGAATATCGAATCGGTCGAGGCAAAATTTGCCCAAGCAAATGAATTAATGTTTTGCTATCTGGATCTCTTTTTACTATCTGTTCAAGAGTGTAATGGTGATTTTATAACTTCTCGGAAATAATAGCCGACATTAAATCTTGTATTGAATAGTCATAAGGCCAACACGGAGGAGGTTATGCTCGGTCACGCCGAGTTTCGACCCCAAGACCTCATGTGGCAACACCTCATGTCTTAACCATCGCACCACCCCGAGGGGACATTGCAACCAAGGGTAAGTGCTCCTATAAAAGAAGGCCGTGAGCAAAAGAATTCATTCACTTTTGTTCCCTAATTCTTTTCTCTCAATTGTGTATTCACTTGACTAAACTACTTATAATAGCACTCGGGTGCATTCTCCGTTCGCTGTGATCCACCAGTGATTGTGGCGATTACGGTCAGCCGTTGTATCCCAGGAAACAGACGACCCAAGAGAATCTCGAAGCACAGTTGAAGGTGGGGCAAATTCATTTCAAGGAAACTACGTTAAGTGCAAACCTCAACATCTAACTTTACTTGCCATCACTAGGTGACTTCGACTCTCGACTCGACTTCTGACTCTTGACTCGACAACTCTGCTTCTCGACCTGACGACTCCAACTCCCGACTCTGCTTCCCGACTCGGCAACTCTGCTTTCGAACTCAACGATACGAAGCAACTATTTTCCAGACAACCTAGTAGCTGGCCTGACTTTCAAGGCTAACAATCCGAGATTCTTTACTCAGGTAATCTTGATAGATAAGTTGGAATTAATTTTGTATAATTTCAATTCAGCTAAAATTCTCCTCTATCTTCAGCAATAGATTGTTCAACAATTTTAAAACATATTCATTTTTGTTGAGATGACTATAGAAAGTATTGAGGTGCAGCAGACTCATCACATGAAGACTCCCTCCATCCTGATTGGAAATGTTCCAATCAATCATAGGAAAAGACTAGAGAAGTTCACTTGGTTGAACTTCAAGAGGTGGCAATAGAATATTCTCTTCTACTTAACCATGCTCAATCTAACTTAATTCTTGACCGATGACCATCCTAAGCATGCTGAAGATACTGATGTTCAGACCATCAGTGCAGTAGAGGCATGAACTTATCTACATTCCTATACCGAAACTACATCCTGAACTGTCTTACTGACTCATTATATATAGTGTACAACATAAAGAGAATGACTAAGGAGCTGTGAGAGTCTTTAGGCAAGAAGTACAATATGAAGGATGAGAGGGCTAATAAATTCACTGTGGGGTGATTCCTAGACTATAAGATGGTTGACTCCAAGACGATGATCAGCCAAGTCTAGAAGCTTCAGGTGATCCTGCACGAGATATGCTCGGAAGGTATGGTTCTGAATGAAAACTTCTAGATTGAGAAGCTGCCTTCTGGCTAGAAGGACTTCAAGAACTACCTAAAGCATAAGAGGAAAGAGATAAAAATGGAAAAACTCATTGTTAGACTTCGAATTGAAGAAGACAACAAGAGTTCAAAAAGAAAACTATTCTCTCAGGCTACTATGAAAGCCAATATAGTCGAGCACGATCAAAACTCGAAATAGAAGTTCCTAAAACTTCCAAGATGGGACCCAGAGGAGACATAAGTAAGAAATTCTCTAAGAAGTGCTTCAACTATGGCCGAGTTGGTCACAAATCTTCTGAATTCAAAAAGTTGTAGAAGAAGCAAGAGGTCAACTTGAACGAGAGACTAGAAATGGACAATCTCTGTGCCGTGGTCTCCGAACTGAATTTGATGGGTTCAAACCCACGACAATGGTGGATTGACACTAGAGTCACCAGACATATCTGATATGATAAGGAGTTGCTCCACAACTTTGAAGAAATCAAATATGAAGAGAAATTGTTCATGGGGAACTCATCAATCTTAAACATCATGAGCCAAAGAAAAGTAGTGTTGAAGCTAACCTCGAGCAAGGAGCTAACTCTCAACAATGTGTTGTATATTCTGGAGATTCAAAAGAATCTAGTGGCCGAATCATTGTTAAGTAAGCATGACTTCCGCATTATTTTTGAATTAGACAGAGTTGTCCTGTCCAAAAATAAAATATTTTTAGGAAAGAGTTATGTAACTAATAGGTTGTTTAAGCTCAGTATAATGGCGATTACACCTAAGGTTACTAAAACTGCAAACTCTTTTATTTATTCGCTTGAGTCTTCATATTTGTGGCATGGTAGACTAGGAGTTATTAACTATGATATATTGCATAGATTAATTAATATACAAAATATACCAACATTCCACCTTGACCTGAAACACAAGTGTAAAATTTATATTGAAGCAAAAATAACAAGGTCATTCTTTCAATATGTTGAAAGAAACAATGAACCACTTGACTTAATTCACATCGATGTGTGCAACCTCAAAGGTAGACCGACACATAGTAGCAATAAGTACTTCATCACTTTTGTAGATGATAACACAAAATACTATTATATGCATCTTTTCAAAAGTAAGAATGAAGTTATAGAGAAATATATTCTCTATAAGAATGAGGTTGAAACTAACTTAAAAAAAGATTAACGTGTTTCAAAGTGACTGACGTGGAGAATATGTTTTATCGTTCGTTGAGTTGTGTGTTGAACGTGGGATTAGACACAAAATAACAGCTCCTTATACTCCTCAACAAAATAGAGTTGTTGAGCGAAAGAACCACACTCTAAAGGAGATGATGAATGCTCTTCTCTTAAACTTTAAATTGCGAAAGTTTATATGGGGGGAAGCTGTGTTAACAGCTAATTACTTTTTAAATAATATATCTCAAAAGAAAATAGATAAGAGCTCTTATGAGTTATCAAATAGAAGACAATTGCCCTATAAATATTTATGAATGTGTAAGTATCTTGCCAAAGTTGTGGTGCTTGATCTGAAAAGAATTAAGATAGAACTAAAAACTATTGATTGAATATTTATTAAATATGCACATAATAACAATGCGTATCAATTTTTTATGTATGAGTCACAAATATCGGATATATGTTGGTGCAATATCCCTAGGTCAAGGTTGACATGGTTGACTAAGCTTGAGTTGGCTCAAGTTTGAGTCTTAATGTTTGGGTTTCGATGTTTGACAATATATGGAGATTGCAGGTGCAATTGTCCGTTTGGGGAGATTGTTGATACAATTCCTCTCTGGTCAAGGTTGACCAGTTAGATGTGAAGAAGAGTCAAGTAGGTCAAAAGGTTGACCGGATACTTGACTGAGAAAGTCCTAACTGGAGGTTAGGTAGTTGAAAGTCCTGGTGAGTGAGGCCAGGCAGATGGAAAATCCTAGTGAGTGAAGCTAGGTGAAAGTCCTAGTGAGTGAAGCTAGGTATAAGAAAAATCTTGATGAGTGAAGCCAGGTGAAAGTCCTGGTGAGTGAAGCCAAGCAGATGGTAAGTCCTGGTGAGTGAAGTCAAGCAGATGGTAAGTCCTGGTGAGTGAAGCCAGACACGTGAAAATCCAGGTGGGTCAAGGCTAACCGGACACCTGGTGTTGGGAAGTCCAAGTAGGTCAAAGGATTGATCGGATACTCAGCATAAAGAAATCTAGATGGGTCAAAGGTGACCGGATATCTGGTGGAAGTCCAAGTAGGCTATGGAGGACCGAACACTTGGCACGAGACGGTAAGTTCAAGTGGGTTAAGGTTAACCGGACACTTGGCACAAAGAGAAAGGTCCAAGTTGGTCAAAGGGATTGACTGGACACTTGGTGAAGAAGTCCTAGCAGGTTAAGGTTGACTAGATGTTAGGCGTGAGGTCCCAACAGGTCACGGTTGATCGAATGTTCGGTATAGGGACCTTGGACTTGAGTTTAGCCAAGGCCAAGGATGGTCAATCGATCGACTGATTGATTGAAACAGAGCCCAATCTATCAGTCGATCGATTGGGAGGGTGGCGCGAGTGAAGGCTGGCCCAATCAATTGGTTGATCGATTGGAAAGCGAAATCGAGCACACAGAAGCTTACCCAATCAATCGGGCGATCGATTGGGGGTTGATTTTTCTCGCGTGATCGAGAGAAAACCTGAATCGATCGGTCGATCGATTCAGGCGTTTTCTAGAGAACACGAAAAAGGCTGAATCGATTAGCCAATAGATTCATCCTCCCCAATCGATCAGCCGATCGATTGGGAGGCGACCATTAAACAGGATAAAGCCGTTGGCGAGCATCTTTCTCCGCAGTTCTTCCACTCCACTTCCAGCGATCACTCTCAGAGACTCACACCAGTTCTTGAAGCTTTCTTGGAGCAAAGTATTGTTGCACTTCCAAGATCAAGAGGCGTTCCACACAAGAAGAAGAAGCTAGGGTTAGGACTTCATGTTGTAAATCTTGTAAGATTTTACTTGTATTTTCTTTCCTTTTCTTTCTTCTTGTATTAAGAGTTTGTACAAGGCTTCTCCTCCTTCGGTAGTTACCGAGAAGGAGTGTTTTGATTAGTAGAGTGTGTGTCGTGTGTGGATCCTTGGATTAGTCACCTCTTCTTGAGGTGGATACCAAGTAAATCATATTGTTAACATTTTGAGCTTGCTATGAAGACTATCCGCTGCAAATCATCAACATGAAGCAAGCAACAAGAGCACGACGAGCTATTCACCCCCTCTAGCATATTTCGACCCTAACAGGCGCCTTCCATGGCTGGAAAATGCCTTCAATGAATAGTACGAGGGCGCCTTCCAGCTTTATGGAAGGTGCCTTCAACCAGGCTGAGTTTAGCCGTTGCCAACGGATAAAGTTTTATCCTTTGGCGCCTCGCTGAAGGCGCCTTCCAGCCACGGATAACTTTTCCCAGGGGCTATAAAAAGACCCCTGGACTTAGGAAATAGGGTAATAACTTATGTATTCATTTCCTAGTTACTTTCTGAGCTTCCAACGAGTGTAAGAGGTTTCTCCGCCTTCAAAGAAG